>SKCR01039759.1:0-63558 GCA_019454045.1 Zanthoxylum bungeanum
AAAAGTAAGCCTTTAAAACCATTTTAAGCTTACTTACATCCATCAATCTTTCATTGAAGTTCACAACCAAATAAACACAAACTATAAGAGATGAGAGAACTTAAAAGCAACACAAAATGATGCCAAGCATGTTAGAAACAATTTTCATGTTAAAAGCTTTAAATAAAGACTTACAAAAATCCAAGTTTTACAAGCCTTTTCCTTTGAACTTTCAAGCTTTTCTCTCAACTTTCTTTTATGTTTATTTTGTGTATTTGAAATTATGAAACCCTAAAATGAAAAAAAAAAACAATATATACCTACCACAAATGCCTTGGCCGGAAATGGTAAAATATAATATCTAGATATTTTAATTTTTGTTTCATTTAAAAGCTTTATCAACTTGTTATATTTAATCATTACAACTTTAATAACTTTATAACAAGTCAAAAAAGGCAACTAAAGTCATTTAATAAAATATCAAAACTTTAAGATATTTATATTTTAATTAATTTAATCATTAAACAATTAAATAATTAAATAATTATTTAAATACAAATATATTAAATATATGTATTATATTTATATTAAATATCAAATACATATATATTTATGATATTAGTCAAATATCTCAATTTGACAATTAATTAATGTGTATTTGATAAAATCTAACATTAAATGTAAATACACAAAAATTAGGAAATGACTATTAGGTCTCATCACATGTATTTTGCGTTTGACCTTTAAACGACTTATAAATAATCAGTATTATTTATAAATGTTTCCCTAGTGCTCTACGAGTATATTTCATTAGTGAGACTCTATAGATTCAGTCATATCCGTCACGAAATCCAATTTCGTGTCCATAATTTACCCACCCATAAATTTTGACAACCACGGATAAACTCGCTGAATCATACAGGTCGAGGTCATGGCAAATGTATAATTCCTATGTCACAGGTATTCGGATATATCCCAGAGATATAGATGTAAACGTCAAGTGTAGAAGATGTCTCATGTGCCCACAGTGGTATCTCAAGTCAAAGAATCACAAATGCTACTCAACCCGAGAAGATTCTTATTGACGTTCGTGTACCATCCATTAAGAATCTTCGGTGAGTCGTTCAGTCCGCTATAAACACCTACACGTCTATACAAGTCCCCAAGACTCATAGTTCATTGAGAAACCATTGGAATCATATATTCCAGTATACGACATGTACCGGTCTCAATGGGTTTACTTTACTGACCAAGTAGTGTATACTTTGACCAGGAACTGTCTAAGAAGTACTTGGAGATATTACTTCTGGCATTGGGCCTTGCGGCGCAGTAGTAGGCCGAGCATCTGCAAGAGAATCAGAGTCAGACGAATCAGAAATGTAAATGACTTCATCTTCTTCGTAAATACGACGAAGTACATCATCTTTATACATAAACACGAGCCTCCTCTAACAACTCCAATTCGGCCAAACTATAAAGGTCGTCCACGTCCCTATAGCCCCCTCGAAACCTTAAGGCATACATCCTGCGTACTAAGGGATAAAGTTGCTTGAGGTGGTGTCAAAGAGACCCAGTCGGCCAAATAGGCTCTGGTACTTCAGCCTCATCATCCGGATCCTGTACAAATGGTACAGAACCGTCTGAAGAGAAGCGCTCAAATAGAGGATGGTCTCTTGGAATTTCCTCGACTCTTGGACGTGAACAGCCAAATTCAATATATGGCTCCATACCTTGGGGATCTGCTCCGACTGCATCGCCCTCTCCTGGTAATTACTCCATGATGGGACCCTCGGCCACTTCATCCGCATCAAACTGAACGACCGGCATTTCTGCAGGTCCCACCTCTTCGCCTCCACCAATAGGAGCTTCGGCCCTCAGAGTTCGCGCCGTTTCGGGCATTACAAGATACACAATTATGATTTCAGAGTACATCAAACTCATGTGCAAAAGAAGACGGATCTCAAACTCATACCTTAGAGAGACGGATGAGCGGCACGTCCGAATCAGAGCTTCGACTGGGAGAAGGCTATCTCCTTTTAGCAAGCTTTATTTTCTTGGGCTTAGACGCCTCAGTTGCCTTCTTTGACCCCGTCGGCTCAGAGGACTTGGGGGACAAAGGAATGGCAGAAAAAACTCTCATGAAAGGCATGGAGAAAAATCGTTCGCGGGCAGGTGGCCAGAAACGATCATAAGAGGAATAACAGATGTGCAAAGAGCAAAATGAGCGATAACAAAAGAAGAGATCAAAGAGCGAGTTTCCGCCAAGGAATCCTCAACTTCAGAGACTGAAAAGACCTTAAAACGGTCTGATAAAGTAGAGCGCGTGTGAAAGAAAGAAATAGGCCACCCTTGAACAAGGCCAAATTGACGGGCAACGAAGTTGGATGAGTACACCTCTACTCCGGCCTTGCCATTGGCCCCAGTCATGATGCCATGAATCAGATCACAGCTACATAAAAACCTGCGCCATATGTGAAGACCTGATTCGTCCTCTTCCGAAAGAGGGAGGTCCTGGACGAAGGATGGGCTATCTGACACAGAAAAAGGGAAAAAAGAAGGAACCCGAGGAAGAGTGTAGAAATACTCAAAAACAGTGCGAGGGGAGAAAGAAGATGGCCGAAGTTGAGAAAAAAGAAGATCGGTACAAGGATAAGAGTGAGTTAAATCAATTGTACCGAAGACAGGGAAATAGGCTCTCAACCAGAGTTGAACAAGCCATAGGGGACCGGAGGCAATGGGTGATGCCCCCGACCGAAGTTGTTTCTGGAGGACGGCCAATCCTTGATATATGGCGGCCAGTAAAAATGAGGCCAGGTCTAAGTGACAGCCGTGGGCAAGGTCGGAAGAGATAGAGAGATAGCCCGCCACATGCTTTTGGCTAGGCACACAAATGATGTATTTGCACAGCCAATAATTAAGGAAAGTCGTTCGCTCTAACATCGAAACAGGACCAGTCGTTTTTGAAAACGTGCGAAGAAAAGAAGAATATGATGAAAAGGACGAAGGGTGTTGAGTTCTTATAAGGTCCCAAGAATCATCAAAATCAAGCACAAAACGCATGAATACATCAAAGGAATAATGGCGGAAACATATACTCACAATGATCGGTTTGAGATGCGAAGAACAAGATGCGTTTTCTGCCACTCTCCATGCTCGGCAGTGGCTTCTTCAAGCAGTGGGCTGCTCGGTTTCACTGTTTTTTGTCTCCTTCATGGTCGGCCATTGATGAACACCATGGAAGCTCCAAGCTCCAAGCTCCAAAAACGATTCCAAGCTCATAAGTTCACTGCCCTATCACCTTTGTATCACTCATGGTGTGCTAGCACTAAGTCTTCTTCCTTGCTTCCCCTTGATTCGGTCAAACCAGAAACATTTAGAGGAAGAAACGGTTCCAAAACAGTGAAGGAGAGGAAGAAGAAAAGAGAGGGAAAAGAGAGAATACGTAAAAGGGTGGGGAGAGAGTAAAAGAAAAAGAAATGTAATTTTGTTTTTATAATTTCTAAAATTAAATAAAAACATTTACCAATTCTTTTAACTTTACATTAAATGCTAAAGTCAAAAGTAAAAAGCAAAAGTTGCTTTTTCAACTTCTACATCAATCACTCAAATCAAGTGACAACATGTCACATCACTCAAAGTGACAATTGATTTGACGCTTGATGTGACTAGCGATATGACGCTTGATGTGACTTGTGTGTCGCGCTCGAATTCGAAATGTGAATGCGCTCGCAATCACTCCCGGGCTCGGGTTCGCTAATTCCAAATTAACAAATTTTCCGTCGCGTCGTAATTAAATGATTACGCCTAGCGAAATCACTATTCACGTCGCTAACGAATTAATTCTAAATTAATTCGTTCGCCCGAATTAAAATCTAATTTTAATTCCGCGTCGAAATCCAATTTCGTATAATATATCGAATATATTATTTTATCGATTAATTCCAAATTAATCGTTCTCTCTCTTAAATTAATATTTTATCCCGGATAAAATATCTCTGCAATTAATCCCATATTAATTTTCTCTCTCTCTTCTAATTAATCCCAGATTAATTAAAGTGCGAGTTATACATCATCGGTGAATCTTCGGGAAGCGACCCATGAGATCTCCGGATATGTTGGTAGTAAATCGGGTCGTCGGACTATCCAAACACATAAGTACCTCGTACTACGTTTACACCGATTCACAAGACAAGGTTGGCTTCTAGCAAAGCGCCATACCTACCCAATTCTCCAGAAATATCCTTATAGGAATATAAGATCTATATCAAGCGTAGTATACCAAAGTATTGCGTATTTCTGTCCAGTATCGGATGTTCACGTGCTAGGCCTGGGGCTGGAATTGTGTCTGCCCCGTACGAAGCACATATCGGATGTCTGGTAACTAGTCTCTATAATCAGATAAACATGACCTTGTCATAATATCCCGATAGCTCGAGCATTTAAGAGAACGAGTTCCGTATCCTACATGACCATCATCTCCATATGACTGGAGTGACACTTTCGTCTTGACATCACACCCAACACACTACGATTCTCAATATACCCAGCATCGGCGTACACAGAACCGGTTAAAGCCTTGGACGACCTCAACTAAAGTATATTGATTGTCGTATGTATTAGCGGTGCAAGTCTCAAGTTAAGACCAAATACACCTACCCTGATTGCAGACTCCCATAGACACATAGTCATACTACCAATGGGATTCCGCGGGGGTCTATCCAGAGCGAAGTTGTTTCCCGTACCATCGGTAAAACACAACCTCCTATTACACTTGCATGAGTATCCTATACCCAAATATATGAGAACTATGTCGTTGTGCCCTCACAAACGCGCACAATTGTAATACTAGTCTTTTACGTATTTATCGATGTCCAATCTCGATAATACTCTGACTAGGGATATTTAATGATTTATCCTTCGTGGATTGATACTGTCTCATATCATTCTCTGTCCAGGAACAAATCATAGGGACCTCTCATCATTTATATATCTAGGTGATCTAATCACAAATGATAAGAGTGCAATCTCCTTTGTCACATAGTTAATTTGTACAACAACATCGTGATCTGTACAAATAGTGACGCTATGGGTCATAATTGTCCAACAATCTCCCACTTGGCATATAGCCAGTCACTCGAGTCTCTGACACCCGAACTATGTACGGTTGGCTCAAATTGCTGAGAAATGCTTTCGTCAGCGGATTTCCATGATTATCGTCTGATGCGATTTATTCGATCATCACATCGCCACGATGTATGATCCGAACGAATCAGATGAATATCGAAGTATGTATATGGATCGTTGATGAGACCATTAATTATTTAGCCTGTGCTGACGCCTAGCTCAGCCGCTAACAGAACTATATCTAATCTAATTAGATTTGTTATTGACCCAGATGGCTTCTATTTCTTCTTCAGCTGCTGCAATTAACCTGCATTTGTTGTTTATTCGGTAACAGTATCTTGCTTGGAAGATTTCCAGCTCACTGTACCAGTATTCAAACTGTATAGTACCTTTGCGACTTTTTGTCGTCTTTATCGGTTATAGGAAACTTGCTACAGTGACCCTAGTCACTTCAAGTTCTCCTTCTCCATAGACTAAGACAGCATCCTTAGTTCTCTAAGATACTAATGGATGTTCTTAACATCAATCTAGTGACTATCACTCGGATTGGCCTGTTTGTGAATCCATATGCTCAAAGCGTATGAGACACCAGGTCGCGTACATTTTTCAATGTACGGTTTCTCGGAGAGTATTTCGAAAGCCAAGCTTTCACCGATAGCAATTTTATTGGGATATCATTTCCATGAAATGACTTATATAATTATCATTATTTTATAGGACAGCCACTGTCAGTGCGCTCCCACTAACCCTCTTATATACACAAGAATCTTTTCGTTTTTGAATTAAATCATAAATCATTATGATTATATCAAAACGATAGTTCCAAGAACCTAATGCTTGCTTCAATCCAAACATGGATCGAATAACAAGCATTATCCAAATGGATTTACTGTGGCAACAGTTAAAAGGTTGAATCGTAATCAACACAATGTTGATAACGATACCTTTCCGCTACAAGCCTAGCTTAGTACGTTGGTATGTTGCCATCCATGTACGTCTTCCTTGAAGAATTATAAAGTACCAATAGGCACAATACCTTGTGGTACATCAACTAGTATCCAAACTGGTTGATATACATGGAATCCATTTCGGATTATATGGCACTTTGCCATAATTAGGGAGTCGATACCTTGTATCACTTCCTCATACGTAGTCAGTTGGTATTCCTCATTAAGATAGACATCTTTATGAGGTTAGATCAGAAACCCATACCCCAGGTTGTTTTCTGACTTTCTCCGACTTACGCGGTTCTTGTGTATTCGAAGATTAATAGTAATAGTTTCATCCTTGATGAACTATTTGTGTTCCATTAGGATTCAGTGCCTTGAACAGTATTACTCCGATTTTCATCGAGTTATACTATCCTCCCACTTACCACTGCATATCGGTATTCCTCTTAGGAAAACCGCATGGTGAGCAACAATCTAATTGTTCTCAGGTGAGATGTATAAGTATAATACTTATGGTATCCCTAGGATAACTTATATTTGGCACTTATTCAATTTGGGTTCTTGTTTGGTATCATCCAAACGTGTGCCTAGCATCCCAAATCTAACAGGAATGTGAAACCCGGTTTCTTTTTCTGTTCATATCTAATACGTTATCTGTCAAACAGATTATTATGGAACCTTATTCTAAATAAGTTCTTGCACTGTTTAGCGTATCCGTTGAAGGAAATGGTAGCTCAGAGCGACTCGTGATTAACCTTATTATGTCTAACAAAATTCGGCTAATCCTATTCGGACACACTGTCAAACTGACGTGTTCCGGGAGGAGTCCTTATTTGAAAGAATACTATACTCTTTCAAGTATACTAGAAACTTATTACTTAAGTATTTTCCATTACGGTCTTACCGTGACGGTTTCATACTTTAGTTGATCTGTTTGTCTATTTCGTGTCGAAACTTGAAAGTTTCCGATTTGTGTTTCAAATGAAACACATAACCATACGTGATGCCACATCCGTAAAGGTCACGAAATATTCATATCCATATCTAGCCTAGCTAGACATGGGCCCACTTGCTTCACCATGAAGTAGGGCTAGCAGGTCGGTGGCAGTTACAATTTTACCAAGTAAATAGTATTTAAGGCACTTTGCCCAATAAACTAGATTCGTAGACTTTATTTGAATGGAATCAAATTAGTCCCGGTACCCGCTCTTCAAAAGTGCGGATATACGAGTCTTGTTTGATAGTGTCCCTGACAACTATGCCAAAAATAAGTTTCTTAACTGATCAAATCAATTTGAGCTATTTATTTGTCATGTTATATATTTGAGATATTATTTATATTCAAAATATAAATTCTGTTATTCACATCTAATGTGTTTATCTCAATATCATCTTTATATAATGAAACACTTTAGTGTTCTAGAATATAAAGGTACACCCGCAACGGGTTATACGCGATATAGAGATAATGTTTATAGTCAAACTAGTTACATTATAACAGTTTCCAATTTTAGGTACACACCCAAGGGTAGTTCCTAAACTTAGGTATCTATGGTTAAAACAGCGACTTTCGTCCCGTTTCCAAATCGCAGATAAATCTCAATTGAAGTCAGTATCCTGTTCAAAACAGATTCTGAACATCAATATATATATTTTATGTACCACACTAAGTACCTAAAATCTAATTTTAATACTAGCTGTGAACATAATTATGACAATCATTTTTGAAGTCAGAGCCTTACTCGCCTTTAATTTCTTCTTGGGATATGTCCTTTTATCTTCCTTGAAGATAATAATGATTTTGCCTTTGCCATTTTCAATATTCCGGTAGCCTTCGGCCAAGCCTCGGGTTTCTAGAATATTGAAGTAAGGTGTGTCTTGCACTACTTGCCTAATTGCAAAGTTTGACTTTGTCTCCTTCAGAATAGTCATTAATTCTCCAAGAATTATTTATTGCAATTTTAAAAGTACTTATAAGATCTAATCTTTGAATATCCTTCAATTTCAATATCATACTTTAAGAATCTAATCCTTAGTTCTGATAAACAAATTAAGGATTCTACATGACAAGTATTATGGATTAAGCACTAAAGTTATCATTACATGAATATTCCAAATATCATGTTCCACTTATTTGCTTAACTCCGGACTTTAGGCATAATATATTATTTTATCAAATAAAATAACTTATTATTTTTCCAAGACCATCTTGAAATTTATTCCCAGTTTGAAAATTAAACCATTTAAATACATTTTCCACAGGATTATGTTTTAAATGTCAATCTTTCATTTATATCTTGATTCTAACAGTCCAACTATTTAATCAACGATTTGTGGTACTATTTATTATAATGATTATAATAGTCCAACTATATAATCAAATATAATCTAAATTAATTAACCTCAATTACATTGATTACTATAATCCAATTATAAAATCAACTGTAAACTGAAATTAATTAATTCAAATATATTGATTAATATAATCCAATTATATATAATCAAGTATAATACAGTCCAATTGTTTATTAAAACAACAATTTAAATATTAGTCCAACTAACATTTAATCTAACGACGAAATAATTTAAATGAGCGTGTGTGGCAAGTAATTGAACGAGTATTGCAAATTCAATTCTTGCCTCCCACTATTTTTCGGCGAGCCTCTAACCCTCTGTCGAGTACTCAGGAAACCGCGTTTCCTAGTGGGCTAGGATCCCGTTAAATATCACACAATCTTGACTTTGGCCAACAAATTGTATGATAATTAACTAGGTAGATCTCGAAGATCAATTGGATCCAATCCAATTCCTAGATCCAGTATGGGGACATCCAAGTCCGAAACATATATCTTATATATGCCAATACATCCAATATATTACCTAACCTTTTTCCTCTGAATCAACTAAGCCTTGGCTTTGGCACAACAAACTTAGTGATCTCAGTCAAGCGCGACTCATTGACCATGGAAAGCTTCGTAATCAATGTCGATGGACAAGAAGTGGTCTTGACTTTGGCCAACAAACCACAACTTGGACAAGACACTGATATGGAACAAAGCCTTCGTGATTCAAACACATCTTCGACAGACAAAGGCCTTGACTTTGGCCAACAAACCAATGCCGTCTCGGATCTTGAGTGAGAATCACTCAATGGAAGGAAAAACGCTTAACATTGAGCGAGGGTTTTTCGCGTGCAAATTGGCAACCAATTTATTATCTTTGTTAAGGTCTCATCATCATACACCCTTAAACATGCATTCTAAACACATAATAAAGCGCATATGAAATAAAATAATAATGATATGCGGATGGAAATTTTACATTGATCCTAGATCAAATCTCTCTCTTTCTCTCTCCAGCTAGCACTTGTATTACTTCTACCCATTACACTACACTTCTAAAGAAACCTCATTTACATTGAGGGGAATAGGTGAGAAGAGAAATACAATGAGAATAGAGGTGATAAGGCTGGACACGCAGGTCCAATTAATAAATCAAATTTATTACAATTTCCAAAATTGTCCCACCCGACTAATATCCATCTGATATACATTATTCATGCATCACAACCATGTATTCATACAAGCATGTTATCAATCAATCTAATCCAATTAATTAATCTGATAATTAGTGATCATCCAATGTTCAAACAACGATTTGATTTTGTTCGAGTCAAACTCGTTTTGCAAACGTGTACTCAAAGTACAATTTCTTGAATTAAATTAAATTACATAATTAAATCCAATTTAATACACATGTAATTCTAATTCTTTATTTAATTCCAAATTAAATATTACACTTTATTAATTAAACCTTTACGACTTAAATTTCAAATTTAATCGTTACGGGTCTCAAAGCCCGATTAATATCCAATATTAATTTAATTAAAGTCCAATGGGCTTTTACTTAATTTCTTCAAGGCGTGAACTTTTGGTCAACTCGGGTCAAACCGAATAACCAAAATCCAATCCGGGAGTTACCCCATAAGCCCAAAAATTAATTTAGGCCCAATTAAACTTTAAGGGTTCATTAGTCGCATTTGGGCCTTTTGGAAGCGGTTTTGGGCCTAATTGGATCCAACCAATTTTGGCCTAAACCAACTTTGTACAACAAAGTCCAATAAACCCAATAACAACTATAAAAGCCCAAATCCAATTTTAAGGCCCATTTTAATTAAATTACAAAATCCAATTTTACAATTCAATTAAACAAAGTGCATAGCATTATTAATTACCCAAATCAAAGTTTCCAAAACACCAAATTTGTCCAATTAATCATGCTTAGCATCATGGAATCATGTCCAACATAATTTGATCAAAATCAAACCCAAATATACATGCTAAAGTCTCGGCCAAAGAGGGAGATTATGCCCAAATCAAATTCAATCCAATTGAACCCAATCAACCATAAAATCAACATCCCCTAATGATTTCCAAGTCATCCAATGAACAAAAAATCAAAAATTCCAAGACATTATGGGCTATGTGTATTCGGCCAACTTAAGCAATTTGGGGAAAATTGTTCCAAACTAATTTTCAACAAATTGATCCAATCAATCTTCAATTAAACATACTTTAAGCATTCTAAATCATCCAATTTCATTAAACATGCTCAAAATCAAGTTTACCCAAATTTGTCAATCTTAAGCAATTTGGGGAAAATTGTTCCAAACTAATTTTCAACAAATTGATCCAATCAATCCTCAATTAAACATAGTTTAAGCATTCTAAATCATCCAATTTCATTAAACATGCTCAAAATCAAGTTTACCCAAATTTGTCAATTTTGGCCAACACATAAAATTGGGGAAATTTGTTACAAACACAATTTCTTCAAATTGATCATTCACAACATCAATTCATCAATATATAAGCATACTTAATCAATCAATTCAACCAAATCATGCTTCAATTGATTTTACCCAATTCAAACCCTAACTTTTTTCATGCTTGACCAAAGCTCTGATACCATTGTTGAGTTCTTATAAGGTCCCAAGAATCATCAAAATCAAGCACAAAACCCATGAATACATCAAAGGAATAATGGCGGAAACATATACTCACAATGATCGGTTTGAGATGCGAAGAACAATATGTGTTTTCTGCCTCTCTCCATGCTCGGCAGTGGCTTCTTCAAGCAGTGGGCTGCTCGGTTTCACTGTTTTTTGTCTCCTCCATGGTCGGCCATTGATGAACACCATGGAAGCTCCAAGCTCCAAGCTCCAAAAACGATTCCAAGCTCATAAGTTCACTACCCTATCACCTTTGTATCACTCATGGTGTGCTAGCACTAAGTCTTCTTCCTTGCTTCCCCTTGATTCGGTCAAACCATAAACATTTAGAGGAAGAAACGGTTCCAAAACCGTGAAGGAGAGGAAGAAGAAAAAAGAGGGAAAAGAAAGAATACGTAAAAGGGTGGAGAGAGAGTAAAAGAAAAAGAAATGTAATTTTGTTTTTATAATTTCTAAAATTAAATAAAAACATTTACCAATTCTTTTAACTTTACATTAAATGCTAAAGTCAAAAGTAAAAAGCAAAAGTTGCTTTTTCAACTTCTACATCAATCACTCAAATCAAGTGACAACATGTCACATCACTCAAAGTGACAATTGATTTGATGCTTGATGTGACTAGCGATATGATGCTTGATGTGACTTGCGTGCCGCGCTCGAATTCGAAATGCGAATGCGCTCGCAATCACTCCCGGGCTCGGGTTCGCTAATTCTAAATTAACGAATTTTCCGTCGCGTCGTAATTAAATGATTACGCCTAGCGAAATCACTATTCACGTCGCTAACGAATTAATTCTAAATTAATTCATTCGCCCGAATTAAAATCTAATTTTAATTCCGCGTCGAAATCCAATTTCGTATAATATATCGAATATATTATTTTATCGATTAATTCCAAATTAATCGTTCTCTCTCTTTAATTAATATTTTATCCCGGATAAAATATCTCCGCAATTAATCCCATATTAATTTTCTCTCTCTCTTCTAATTAATCCCAGATTAATTAAAGTGCGAGTTATACATCATCGGTGAATCTTCGGGAAGCGACCCATGAGATCTCCGGATATGTTGGTAGTAAATCGGGTCGTCGGACTATCCGAACACGTAAGTACCTCGTACTACGTTTACACCGATTCACAAGACAAGGTTTGCTTCTAGCAAAGCGCCATGCCTACCCAATTCTCCGGAAATATCCTTATAGGAATATAAGATCTATATCAAGCGTAGTATACCAAATTATTGCGTATTTCTGTCCAGTATCGGATGTTCACGTGCTAGGCCTGGGGCTGGAATTTTGTCTGCCCCGTACGAATCACATATCGGATGTCTGGTAACTAGTCTCTACAATCGGATAAACATGACCTTGTCATAATATCCCGATAGCTCGAGCATTTAAGAGAACGAGTTCCGTATCCTACATGACCATCATCTCCATATGACTGGAGTGACACTTCCGTCTTGACATCACACCCAACACACTACGATTCTCAATATACCCAGCATCGGCGTACACAGAACCGGTTAAAGCCCTGGACGACCTCAACTAAAGTATATTGATTGTCGTATGTATTAGCGGTGCAAGTCTCAAGTTAAGACCAAATACACCTACCCTGATTGCAGACTCCCATAGACACATAGTCATACTACCAATGGGATTCCGCGGGGGGTCTATCCAGAGCGAAGTTGTTTCCCGTACCATCGGTAAAACACAACCTCCTATTACACTTGCATGAGTATCCTATACCCAAATATATGAGAACTATGTCGTTGTGCCCTCACAAATGCGCACAAGTGTAATACTAGTCTTTTACGTATTTATCGATGTCCAATCTCGATAATACTCTGACTAGGGATATTTAATGATTTATCCTTCGTGGACTGATACTGTCTCATATCATTATCTGTCCAGGAACAAATCATAGGGACCTCTCATCATTTATATATCTAGGTGATCTAATCATAAATGATAAGAGTGCAATCTCCTTTGTCACATAGTTAATTTGTACAACAACACCGTGATCTGTACAAATAGTGACGCTATGGGTCATAATTGTCCAACAAAGGGTTCATTGAAGGATGAGGGAAACGAAAGTTTGTACAAGCCGAGATGGTCACTCCAAGAGGGGCCAGACCAGTAAGAGCATCAATATCACGAAGGGTGATAGTGAGGGGCCCGACCGGAAGAATGAATACATTGTATTCAGAAGACCAATAGAGCAAAGAAATAGGAAACAAGTTACGATCAAAATGGGGCAAAGCTGATGAAAGCTCGATGAAATGAAGAAGGTGATGTTTGTCTAAAAAGGCTCGAGTATCCGCATGCAACAGCATACGTTGAAACCAGGCTTCGAATGCGATATCGGGTTTGGGCCAGGTGCGAATCGGATTAGACTGAAAGAAAGGAGAGATGTTAAGTGGCTCAGAAAATGGGAGGCCAGAAGAAGAGGGGAACTGTTGAGCCAACGGAGCTGTTGCAATAGTGTCATCTTCAACGAAGATGGGGCCAAGAGCACACTGGCCGAAATTCTCATCAAGAGTGTGAACTCCGAAGGCCCATAGAAGAAGATTCCAGCGCCATCTTATAATCGGCGAAGGTTGAAGCGCTAGTTTTGGGAGCAGAGGATGAAGAAGCCATTGATAACAGAAGGTCGAGAATGCGATAAAAGTGGGTTTGCAGAGGAAGTCAAAGGTAAAGTGAAGGCCAGAATGGGATGAATCCTTATGTAACAGACGAAGGGTTTAACTTGAGACAGGTGTCGCAATATGAGCTGTCGAGAAGTGAAAGCGGTGGGAAAATGGAAAAGGATGAAAGGTTGCCCTAGACAGGTGTTCGAATGCAACTCGCTACGAAAGTGACGTGCGACGGAAGGGAACACGGAAATGACGTAAAAACGGTTCTTAAATGGGCATCATGATGAAACATATAGGAAAGGGCCGCACATTTATTGCAGAAGTAATAGGGTCACGAAGGACTCTAAAAGGAAGCCCGACAGGTTACAAAGCGAAGAGTTCCATCTCAGGTTTTACATCGCTCGATTTTACAGCATCGGCCTCCAGCAGATCGGCTGAACCTCAAAATCTTAGCATCGACCTCCAAGATCGGTCAATGACAGATGTCAATACTACATCCTCTAGAGGCATCGCCCAAGCTGTTTCCATTATTGGTACAAGCAGTAAAGACAAAATTGATATGACAATACCATCAGACCGCAGGCTTACCAGACCTAGAGCAGGGAGCCCCCCCCCAATTGGTCAGGTAACACATGGAAAAAAGCACTTCACGTGAAAACAATGTCATGACTTTTGAGTATATAAGAAGAGGAAGGTTGAAGAAGTAACTTGCAAGGTCTCCCAACCGCCCATTTAAGGGCCGACCTTACTCAAAATATCGCAGCTTGGCCCTCCGTAACCAAGCAGACTCCCTAAGATGAAAAAGGAAAGATTGGGAGAGGCAGAAGAAAGTCGAGAAAAAGAAAAGATCTGCATGAAACAAAGGCTATCAGAAGCAAAAGCTTCTCTTTGATGAAGTGTGAAATGGAATGTAAAGAGATTAACTAACGGCCATCCACACGGTGTGAGGTGTGAAATGAAATGTAATGGTGTGGATGGACTATGTCCGTTAGCGACAGTTGACCAGGGTCCTCTGTATGGAAGATACTGCATCCTCCCGGTTGCGGATGGGTTACGCTCGTTAGCAGCGGCTAGCCTCAGCTTCTCTACGCGGGGAGTGCAGAGAGCCTGATTCCATAGATTCTCTGGACTAAGGGGTTAGCCGAGTGATGGGCTGGTCGAGGGCGAAGAGGAATGACCATACAAGTTTCTATCATTCCGATCTATACGCCTTTTTGTCGATGGAAGGCCGAAAAATTTACCTCGATCTTCACGTCCGATTCAATCAAGGTAAATTTGGGGGACAATTGTTGACAGAGGAAATTCTAGTCACCTGAGAACGAAATCACCCTAAGACAAAGGGAAGAACAAATGGAGGAAGGACGATGGAGCGAAGAGCGACGAAGAGTCGAGACGACCAAAGTAGCGGTTAGGACGAAAATGCATGATGCAGTTGCTTCCACAATCGCAGCAGTTGGACAGTTTTCCCTCCACAACCGAGCAGTTGAGACACGCAGCTCAACGGTTACAGGCACGATCCAGCAACTGCAGGGAGACACTAGGACCGCCCAAGCGGTTTACAAGTTTCACTATAAAAGCTCAACCCACGATCAAGCAGTTGAGACGCATAGCCCAACAGTTGAAGGCATGATCCAGCAGCTGGAGGGAGATATTAGGACCGCCCAAGCAGTTTACAAGTTTCACTGTAAAAGCTCACTTGGACAGAGAGAAAAAGATCCGATCAAATGAAGACTCAAACGAGCATTTTTTTTATCTTTTAGTTTCTATAACTTTTAGGACTGTAATTTGTGTGTTTGCACCCCTTGGAGGCTTATTCACTTAATCAAACACCCCTTGCTGAGACTTTATCTCAGAAGGTTTGAACCTTACACGTTTCTCTTTCTTCTTCGCGCACAGCTATCAATTCATTCTCTAAAATGCATGCTAATAACACCTTTAATGTCAATTAAGCAATTTCAAATCCTAGGGCATGCATTACAAAAAATTGGGACTTTGGTTTCCTTGCCCAAAATTGAAAAATAATGAAAGGAAAGGGAGTTAGAAGCTTACTTGACCAAGATAATCTTAAGAACTCATCCCCTTTTTTATCACAATCTTCCATGGAGATGAAGAAGATTTGAGCTCCCTTGGAAGCCATAGCCCACGTTTTTTTGCTTGAGAGGAGATGAGTGAATAGTGTCCTTTTTATAGGACAATTGGCTGATTTTTTGTAATGAATTGGGTGGTCAAGATTGAGCCACATCACCCCATTCTAGGTTATTCTCGAAATCTACTGTAGCAGCGCATTGATCTCGATTTTTGACCTATTTCTGGTTTGAATTTGAAAAAATATCCAACACGAAAGTTGTAGGTATCGGTCTTAGATTTCCGATGATATAAAATTCATAAAAAACATAGATTTTACCTTATTCGAAATGGAACATCGTATAATTTCGTATCAGAAATTTGAAGAATTTACTGATCGTCCCCAAAGTCATTTCATGAGTGTACATGTGTTCAAACATAATTTATATTATGTAACATGTACGGGCCAAAATTGGGGCCTAGGGTAAAATCGACATTTTATCCAGGGTCAACCACCAAGCCCAAAGCCCATTGATAAATCCAGCCCACAAGCGAAAATTTCATACAAAGAAGCTTCATGGGCCGCCATAGGGAGCCAGACCCGTTAAACACGAAGAGGACCAACGGACACCAGTTACAAGAATCAGAAGAAAATCAGAACTCATAAACATCACCATAAAAGTCGACAGTTTCAGGAGACAGAGAGGAAGATCAGTTATCAATCATAACGCACCTGAATTAAACGACCATTGAAGATAATTCCAACGGGAAGAGAAGAAGACTCCCATTTCAGGAAACCTATAAAAGAATGAAGCAAAGGGATGGAGAGGGATGGAAAAATCATACTACCCCTATTACCAAGGCAAGACTAGTGCAAACCGCCCTCACGGCTTACCATCAAGGGTTGAGGTATAGAAAAAACCTTAATCCACTCATTATTAATTCATTAGTATCGAGGCTAACTTGAGCGTCGGAGTGCCTACGGTCTCCACCACACCGGTGGGCAGTAAGGTTTTTATCCGCTCTACTCGTTTTGCAGGTTCGCTCGCGCCCTACAAATTGATAATCTCGATTGTGGACTACTACCAAAATCAGCTTCCATAATTTGGCGCCCACCGTGGGGCTAACGATCGGATTGCGCAAAAGTAGAACACATTAACGAAACAATCAAGAATCGCCTCAAGCAACGAACAAACCCCAGATCCTCTAACGGCACAACTTGCCATGCTCCAAGAACGACTCAAAGTCCTTGAAGAGGAAAATATAACAATGCGAAATACCAACGAAAGCTTACGGCAAAAGTTGGATCACCAATCATCCGACCCTCTGCATAACCTTCAAGGCCAAACCAGCAATGGAGGTAACTGAAGCATTCCAATTGTTCCTCCAATATCAGACGAGCCAGATAGCAATCACCCTTCAGCTACACTACACTCAGATCCTCCTATTGATCAGGCCCATCTAATGGCCAGTTCTATCAGGAGGGAAATGGTAGAATTCAAAGAAGCAATTATGTCGAGACTGCCAGCGCTGAAGATCACAATCAGGAAAAGCAGGGCCGAAGTAATTTCAGATACCCTTTTCGAGGAATCAATTGTAGCAGTTGCGTTACCACGGAAATTCAGCCCACCTAAAATGAAGCAATATGACGGGACTACAGATCCAGACGACCACGTCATACATTACAAATTCAAGATGATGTCGACCGGCTTGTCTCTGAGCCAGTGGGAGGCTGGAATGTGCAGGTGCTTTGGGGAAACTCTGGCTGGACCGGCTTTGACGTGGTTCATCAATCTTCCATACAGATCGATCAAATCCTACCAAGAACTGGCGGACAAGTTCGTGTAGCACTTTGCAAGTTCATGCAAGCTGGAAAGGACAACAGGCGACATTAACTCCATACAGCAGAGAAGAGGAGAATCATTACGGAGCTACGTGGCCCAATTCAACCGTGAGAGGATAACCATCCCGGATCTCCATCAGCCTACAGCAATCGAAGCCTTCAGGAATGGTCTTCTTTATGATAGCGGGCTCTACAAGAAATTGATGAAATTCAGGTGCTACACAATGGACTAGATCATGGCGCGAGCCCAGGTAGAGATAAGGTGGGAAGAGGATAAAAGAAATAAGAGAAGAGAGGATGAAATAAATGCACGAATGGATCGAAGGCCTGCTGCTTCCAGATGACCAATGCCATATAAAAACAGGGAGGAACTACCGGCAAGCAAGCCCAGGCTTCCGGACTATAATTTTACGATTTCTCCTGGAGAATTGGTCTCGATGCTAAAGAAGATGGGGAATGAAGTAAAGTGGCCTTCACGATCTAGGGATAGTTCATCCAAAAAGGACACTAGGAAGTGGTGTGAGTTTCACAGGGACTATGGTCACACGACAGCGGAATGTGTTGCCTTACGGTTGGAGGTTTTGGAGCTACTAAATAAGGGGTTCTTGAGGGATTTGCTTACGGATAATGGGAAGGCTACATTGACACGAAGGGATGAAAGAGATGGTCAAAGTGAAATTCCAACCCCGCCGCCCCCGATTAATAACACCGTTAATGTTATTTCTAGAGGATCGGGAGTTAGTGGAGCTACCTATTCAGCAGCTAAACGACATTCAAGGGCGTTGGCAATCAACACTTCACACGCCTTAATATCTGTAGAGAGAGTCTCCACAGGTTTGGTAATAGGGTTTCCAGACGATGGGGATTCACATGATTTAAATCCCCACCATGACGCTTTGGTCATTTCCCTACAAGTGGCAAACTTCATGGTCAAACGAGTGTTGGTCGATATGGGATCCTCAGCAAATATTATCTTCGCCAGTGCTCTAGCCAACATGGGCACGGATCTGGATAACATAAGTAGGCGGACGACAGTACTAATCGGGTTTAATGGAGAATAAAAATTCACTATGGGGGAAGTACAGCTCCCAGTTTACGCTGCACGAGTCAATAAAATGACTATCTTCCTGGTCTTGGACAGCCCTTCGGCCTACAATCTGATTATGGGCAGGCCTTGGATTCATGACATGAGGGCGGTTTCATCTACCTATCACCAAGTAATTAAATTCCCTACTAAATTGGGGGTTTATGAGATAAATGGAGATCGATTGGCGTCAAGGAGCTGTTACCAAACGACCTTGAAGGTCAAAGTTGATTCGGCATAGCAATTACCATCTAGGCCTTGCGCATCAGAGCCAAATCTACCGAATATTGAGAAGCTCGACGAGGTCCAGATTCATCCTCAGTTCACAGATCACAAGGCCTTAGTTGGGGCGGGTTTGGATCCAAAACTACGAGCTGACCTGGTAGAATTCTTCAAAAGACAACATGACACCTTCGCGTGGTCACATAAAGATATGATTGGAATTGATCCGGGGCTCATCACTCACGAATTGCATGTGGATCCAGACCACATCCCTGTTAGACAGAAAAGAAGGAAGTTTGCTCCTGAAAGGAACCGGATCATTGACGAAGAGGTGCAAAAGTTACTGGAGAACGGAGGGGTTAGAGAAGTTCAGTTCCCCGAGTGGCTTGCGAATGTTGTAGTAGTGAAAAAGAAGAATGGGAAGTGGAGAGTTTGCATCGACTTCACGGATTTGAACAAAGTCTGTCCAAAGGACTTGTTTCCTTTACCGCATATTGGTTCGATGGTGGATGCGACTGCAGGGCACGAGTTATTAATCTTCATGGATGCGTATTCGGGCTACAATCAGATCCTCATGCATCCTCAAGATCAAGAGAAGACAGATTTTGTCACAAACCGGGGAATATACTGCTACAAAGTCATACTGTTTGGCTTGAAGAACGCGGGAGCAACGTACCAGCGAATGGTCAATAGGATGTTCGACAGTCAAGTTGGGAAGACAATGGAAGTCTATATTGACGACATGTTGGTAAAATCCGTCAAATCAGAACAACATCTCAGCCATTTGGAAGAAGCCTTCGACATCATGGACAGGTACGGAATGAAATTGAATCCTACTAAATGTGCGTTTGGTGCCACTTTAGGGAAATTCTTGGGGTACGTAGTCACTCGACGAGGCATTGAAGCAAATCCAGACCAGATTAGATCAATCCTCGACATCCCTTCCCCTTTCAACCCGAAGGATGTCATGCGACTAACCGGGAGGATCGCAGCGTTAAACAGGTTCATCTCCAAATCCACCGATAAGAGTTTTTTATTTTCCTCAGCTTTGAAAAAAACAAATAAATTCGAATGGACATCTGATTGTGAGGAAGCTCTGAAACAACTCAAACAATATTTAACTTCACCGCCCCTGCTGTCAAAACCACTCGACTGTGAAAGGCTCTACCTTTATTTGGAAGTCTCAGAACATGCAGTTAGCAGAGTCTTGGTGAGAGAAGAATCAGAGAGTCAGCAACCAGTCTACTACGTAAGCAAAGCATTGCTGGGGGCAGAGACACGCTACCCGCTTATGGAGAAGTTGGTCTTCGCCCTTGTCACGGCCGCGAGGAAACTCAGACCCTACTTCCAAGGGCATGCGATCACAGTGTACACGACATACCCTTTGAGGAGCATTCTTCATAAACCTGAATTATCTGGGAGATTGATAAAGTGGACGATTGAGCTAGGGGAACACGACATAGATTACAAACCCAGAACGGCTATCAAGTCACAGGCATTGGCCGATTTTGTGGCTGACTTTGCTCCCGGTATGTTGGCAGCAGCCAAAGAAGAAATCAACTCCATTCAGTTGACAATCCCTTGGAAGTTAGCAGTTGACGGATCAAGTAACAAAAAAGGATGTGGTCTTGGAATGGTGATCACTACTCCCACGGGCGATGTTCTACAACAGGCAATCAAATGCGGTTTCAGAGTAACCAACAATGAAGCCGAGTACGAAGCATTGGTCGCAGGATTATTATTGGCCAAGGAATTGGGAGCGAAGGAGATAGAAGTGACGTCGGATTCTCAGTTGATTGTCAACCAAATCGAGGGATCTTATCATGCTAGGGGTCAGGCAATGGCTTCCTACTTACAGAAGGTAAATGATATATGATCAGTGTTCGATAAATTTTCCATAACCCAAGTCCCAAGAAGCGAAAATTCCCAAGCAGATGCATTGGCGACCCTCGGATCGACTATGGAAGGTAACAAACCTCGAGCAATACCAGTAATTTATTTGAGCTGGCCGGAAATCTGGAAGGAAGAGACAGCTGTGGCCGCCATCAGTTCAGCCGACAGTTGGATGACACCGGTCGTTGAATATCTGCAAAAAGGCCTGCTTCCAGAAGATAAAATGCAAGCAAGGAAAGTACAGAGACAATCTGTAAGGTTCATGATATTCGAAGGTCAGCTGTTAACAAGGTCATTCACGGGACCATACTTGAAATGCTAAACACACGACGAAGCTCAGCATGTGTTGTCTGAATTGCATGAAGGGGAATGTGGGAACCACTCGGGCGGTAGAAGTTTGGCTCTCCGAGCCCATTCGACAGGATATTACTGGCCAACAATGAGACTAGATTCCGCTGAATTCACAAAGAAGTGCGATAAGTGCTAGAGATTCGCACCGGTTTCTCATCTACCACCAGAAAGGTTGAACCCGATTTTATCTCCATGGCCTTTCATGAAATGGGGCATGGACGTTGTTGGAAAACTCCCAGTCGCACCAGGACAACGTGTCTACATGCTCGTAATGACGGATTATTATTCGAAGTGGATAGAAGCTGAAGCTTTTGCCAGAATACGCGATAAGGAATCTCAAACGTTCGTATGGAAGAATATCATATGTCGGTTCGGCATTCCAAAGGAAATTGTGACCGACAATGGATCTCAATTCATCAGCCGTCACTTTCAAAATTTCTGCATGAACTGGGGCATCAAACTGAACTTCTCGACGCCACGCTTTCCACAAGCGAACGGCCAAGCAGAGTCGTCCAATAAAATGATCTTGAACACAATGAAGAAGAGGTTGGAGAAAGCAAAGGGCGCCTAGGCAGAAGAATTACCTGGAGTCATGTGGTCGTACCGAAAAACCGTGAGATCTTCAACAGGCGAAACTCCATTCTCATTGGCATTTGGAACGGAAGTAGTAATTCCATCCGAAGAAGTCATCCCTTCTCCACGATGCTAGTGGCTCGACGAAGAAAGCAACCAACAACTGATGAATTTCAATCTCGACACGATTGATGAGACTAGGGATAGCGCTTTCATTCGACTGGCCGCTTATCGACAAAAGATGGCCAGATATTTCAACAAAAACGTCAGGACCAGGACTTTCTGCACTAGTGATTGGGTCATACGGAGAGTGTTCCAGAACACAAAAGAAAATGGAGATGGGAAGTTGGGCCCTAATTGGGAAGGCCCGTATCTTATAGCTGGGGTTGTTGGGAAATGAGCCTACAAGTTACAGACCGTGGAGGGGAATCTCGTTCGCAACAGTTGGAATGCGGTGCACCTTAAAAGATTTATCCGGTAACATTTATGTTTTGTCGATTAGATCTTTACCAGTCTACTTTTTATAATTGTCGTACTTTAAGTGAAGGGAGACTTTTGTAGAAGTTATTCGACAAATTGTAATAAAATTTTTCAATGAACTCTCGCCCCATTTTTTTTACATTCAAAATAAACAGACCATTCGTCATTTCAATATACATAACGCCAATACTTCAAAATGCCACTTTTTGCCATCCTATCGATTCTAAATACAAACTTTACAAAGAAGTTCAAGTTAATTCCCTTATAATTCACCTTCGAAGACCAGCTCCGTCTACATCAGTCGTTATTGGGAGGCTGGCAGGAACATCTTCTTCACTCTCCATATTCATGGGTTCGGAATGGGCGACGGCTTGTCCGACATTCTCTTCTCCTTCTTCTGTATGCTTCTCGACCTCCACCGTCGCTTCTACATTGGCCGGATCTGGCTCGGCTTCCTACTTCCTCATCTCTATTTCTACTCCTATTTCCCCATCATCTTCTTCCGTTGACGAAGAGATACCAGCGGTGCGCTTTTCGTATTCACTAATCCATTTCTCAGGCTTCCATTCCACATGTTTTCCGGCAATATATTCTTTCATTAAGTCATATCTGTTCTTCATCATAGAATCAATGGCGATATCCTCTATTTGATCCAACAGCGACTCGTTCTCCTTCTTCACATTTTCAAAACCTGCCTTGTAACCTTCAATTGTTATTTCGGCAGATTCATTTTCCAACTTCAGGGTAGCCTTAACCTCCTTCAACTCCTTCTCAAGAATTTTCTCCTTTCTCTGCGAAGTAAGAAGACCAGACTTCAATACAGACGACTCCTTCTTTACTGCCGACAATGTCTTCTCCAGCTCATTGACCCTCCTTTGGTTGGACTCAGCATTCTTACGCAAGTATAAGCTACATTCCAAGGCCTAAAATGTTCAAGTCAGAACGTCATTCGACACATAATAATAATAGTAATAAAAACGACAAATAATGATGATACTCACTTGGTAGTTTAGAGCGATGGCTTTCTTCATGGCTTCCGCCAGCCCAATTTGTGCCAATCTCACTTCATCCCCTTGGAGTAGAAGTCCCTCAACGAATGAGTCGATGCTTGAAGGGTCAGAAATTACGGTCGACTCTCTTGAACTTTCAAGATAAGGGTATCAGAGTCCTCTTCAGTTTCCACCTCGGCGACAGACTTCATTTTCTTCCCGGTAGAAATAATATTTGTCGACTTCCCTTTTTCTGCGACACCCCCACTTGAAACCACCTCCCGAAGTTGGGTGCCAGCTTCTCTTTCAACCTCTAGCTCTCTCTTCTTCAGCTTCCTTGACTTTCCCCGACTCTTCATTTCGTCGAGAGAAGCTACTGTGAATGGACCAGTCATCATCTCCTCTGCGCATAAAAATTCCTCAATTTTTAAGGGCTCTCGATATTTTTTGTTCACCCCATACAAATTTTGAATCGACCACCTACAGTTTATCACGGCCAAAACGTCGTTACGAAGGGCCAAAATTTTACCTTCTTCACGATGATAAATTTCCTTCCACAGCGGAGTCGCCCTTAATCTCTTTTCTGTCAAAATGGCCTTACAATGCCTTACGTCGTCCGACAGAGATAGAACTGCTTCAACGTTTGAAGTGGAACGTACGGTTGAGATAAACGACTTGTTTTGTAGAGGATCTGCAATGACAAACCCTCGGTTATTCGAAAAGCACAGTTATAACTCAAAGATTAGAACTTAAAAAAGAACGTTACTCACTCGACAAACACCAAAATTCTGGAATTCGACCAGCCCCAGTCGATCCAAATATACCCTCACCCTTTGCGAAGAAATAATAGGACTGCCAATTTCCTCTATCATTAGTCGGCAATCCAATAACTAGATGCTTCTTTCTTTGTCGAAAGATCATAGTATATCTCCCTTTCTCCTTTAAATGCTCCTTTAGATAGTATGTCTCTAGAACATCATTTACCTCGAAAAGTACTCCCAACTCAAAGGATAAACACTCAATCGACAGAAGGATCCTCCACGCGTTTGGCATTAATTGAGACGAAGCAATTTCAAAATGATCTAGCACTTCCCAGACCAGTCTCGGGATAGGAAACCTTAATCCCACCTGAAACGGACGAACGTAAAAACCCATCCACCCCGGAACCTTGTAATCAATTCTTTCAGTCGACGAAGGTACCCGTAGTTCTAGGGAATCAGGAAATCTATACATACAGCTGAGTTCCCTTAACATTTTTCCGGTCATACGACTAGCAGGATTTCTGGACAGTAAGTTGGTGGGTTCACTGGTACAAGGAAAATCACTCGGCTCCCCAATTTCAGGCAAAGACTTTAGTGGTATGGTTTCGGTAAAAGTCTCTTGAGGAGATTTGGCCAGGGTAACTACTCCACTCTCAATCAATTTCTCGTACGACCAGTCTTTTTACACTACATCCTCCTCGGTCTCACTTGATGATTCGACATAACTATCTATCTTGGCGCCTAAGCTACTTAAGGATTCTCCGCTCGACATTTTCCAAACGACAAGCATATAAACAACTAAACTCCCCTAAGTAATCTACCTCTTAGAGATCAAATCCAACAAACAAAATTTTAAAACAAAACACGTAAACCCAAAGATCAAACACCCAAACTTGCCCAAGAACAGCTTGAATCTACAGTATGAATGTTTAAAGAAATTGAAGAACAAGAAGAAGTTTTTTAAGAATACATTTAGAACGCTTGGGAGCTCTCCTTACTCGACTTCCAAATGAGGAGAAATGAAACACCCACTGCCTTTTTATGCACGCCTACATGATTAGGCGCCAAAGTTCCCGCCAAAAAACTCCTCGTAATCCACGTTAGGGTTTGCAATTGATGACAGAAACAAACTAGGTTAAAAAAAAAAGCTAAAAGTGTTGAAAATATCGACCGGGGACATCCCCCAGATGACTCGTGTCGAGTCAAATAAAATATTGAATTCACTTATTTCATACGACAAGTAGAGTGAACACAATCCGGTACCATCAACTGGTTCAGTCGACCGGGGACATCCCCCAGATGACTCATGTCGAGTCAAATAAGAGTATTTGAACTCATTCACTTCATACGACAAGTGGAGTGAAGTTACTCCTGAATCACCAACTGGTTCAGTCGACCGGGGACATCCCCCAGATGACTCATGTCGAGTCAAATAAAAATATTGGAGTCACTCACTTCATACGACAAGTAGAGTGAACTCAATCCTGAACCATCAACTGGTTCAGTCGACCGGGGACATCCCCAAGATTACTCATGTCGAGTCAAATAAAAATATTGGAGTCACTCACTTCATACGACAAGTAGAGTGAACTCAATCCCGACCCATCAACTGGTTCAGTCGACCGGGGACATCCCCCAGATGACTCATGTCGAGTCAAATAAAAGTATTGAACTCACTCACTTCATACGACAAGTGGAGTGAAGTTACTCCTGAACCACCAAACTGGTTCAGTCGACCGGGGACATCCCCTAGATGACTCATGTCAAGTCAAATAAGAGTATTTGAACTCACTCACTTCATACGACAAGTGGAGTGAAGTTACTCCTGAATCACCAACTGGTTCAGTCGACCGGGGACATCCCCCAAATGACTCATGTCGAGTCAAGTGAAAGTATTAAAATCACTCACGACAAATAGAGTGAAGTAATTCGTGAACCTCAATCAGGTTTTAACCAACTGGGGACATCCCCAAGATGGCTCATGTCGAGTCGAATAAAAGTATTGTATCCACTTACATCACACATAGTAGAGTGGTGTATTCCTGAATCATCATTTGGTTCAGCCAATAGGGAACATCCCCCAGATGACTCGTGTCGAGTCGAATAAAAGTATCTTCAATCATACTCTAAAGTGAAGTTACACCTGAATCACCATCAGGTTCAGTCAGCAATTAACATCCCCCATAATAACTCATAACCAACCATGAAAAATTCCTTATTCGTACGACATGCCGAGTGAGATTTCTCCATGACCATTATCTGGTTCAGTTGGCACATGACATTCCACCACGGGCACACGTGGTTGACAAGTTGCCAAAATCAAAAAAATAGCATGCATATTCCAACTCATTCGACATACTCGAAGGTACTCTCCAAGTCTAGAGTTTCCAGACTAAGAGAGTATGGGACAAACTGTACGGGCCAAAATTGGGGCCTAGAGTAAAATCGATATTTTATCCAGGGTCAACCACCAAGCCCAAAGCCCATTGATAAATCCAGCCCACAAGCGAAAATGCCATACAAAGAAGCTTCATGGGCCGCCACAGGGAACCAAACCCGTTAAACATGAAGAGGACCAACGGACACCAGTTACAAGAATCAGAAGAAAATCAGAACTCATAAACATCACCATAAAAGTCGACAGTTTCAGGAGACAGAGAGGAAGATCAGTTATCAATCATAACGCACCTAAATTAAACGACCATTGAAGATAATTCCAACGGGAAGAGAATAAGACTCCCATATCAGGAAACCTATAAAAGAAGGAAGCAAAGGAATGGAGAGGGATGGAAAAATCATACTACCCCTATTACCAAGGCAAGACTAGTGCAAACCGCCCTCACGGCTTACCATCAAGGGTTGAGGTATAGAAAAAACCTTAATCCACTCATTCTTAATTCATTAGTATCGAGGCTAACTTGAGCGTCGGAGTGCCTACGGTCTCCACCACACCGGTGGGCAGTAAGCTTTTTATTCGCTCTACCCGTTTTGCAGGTTCGCTCGCGCCCTACAAATTGATAATCTCGATTGTGGACTACTACCAAAATCGGCTTCCACATAACACTTGTCCCACAATGTAACAGTAGTAAAGATTACAAGTCGTTACAGCATGATAGAAATATATTTGTAGAGTATGCGTAGCCAATATTAAGACCTGAACTTAATGAGTTTGACTTAAATAATTATCATAAAAATATAAGTAATTGAATTAAGTTAGACGTTTATACCTGACCATCGAAAAAGACTTATAGATAATTTAATGTTCTAAAATTAATAATTCATAACAATAACCTAATTGAAGGAAAAGTGCAATAATTTATTGTTGAATGCCTAGGTGATAGGTTTTCTCTCATAATTATCGGTGCATGTGTACATATCGAGGTTACTAATCACATCATTAATCACACAGGATTCTAGCAAGGGATCAAGTTCAAGTTATAAATAACTCTCTTAAAATTTGTTGTTTTTACATTGTAGCCCCCAAATTAATGTTAATTATAAATTCCACTGCTTCAACCTAAATGTCATAATTTTCATTGAATCATTTTTACATACAACTGACTTCTAATTTGTCCAATACCATTTTATGTTGCGACCAAAAAGCCCAACCATTTTGTTCAACAACTTCCCTAATTCTTTGTATCCAGCTTGAACCAAACAAGTTCTATTTTGTACCCATTACGCACGAGGGAAGTATTTTTATTCGTTACACTTTCTAAATTACCCCTGACGTAATCATAACCCTTATTATTATGAAAAAAATAACATTAAATAAATAAAAGAATTTAAAATTGACCATGTATGTTTTTATATATAGTAATAGACACAACATGAAAAGAAAAAAAAATTCTTTTATGCGTTGCTGACTACCACTTGCCATTGCATAGGATGTCCACTATAATTAATCCATGAATCTTAAATATTTGATTTGATTCATTTATTACTTAAACTTTTACTTCATCTATTACTTTATTTATGAATATCGAATTCAATTTTACTTAATTCATTCATTACTTGATTCATAAATCTCAAATATAACTTTATTTCATTCATGTATCTCATAAGATTCTATACCTATATAAAAGGATATTAATATGTATTTGAAATACACATGTAATGGAATATCACTCTCTTACTTTGATACGATTGTATTTAGTGGAACAATGACATTAACTTAACGACCTAAATTAATTTTGATTAGTGCTACTTGAATAATTTGGAGAGCTAGATATAATTGTGTGCATATAAATATATTTATAAATCTTGAGATCTTATGGTCTGTTGTAAATTAGATGGTCCCCAACACTTGTCTTTTATGTTTTAACTTATCCCACATTGATTAGGGATAATAATATTAACCTAAACCTATCTCTATAAATAGAGAGTAAATCTTGTATAGTTGTTTGATTCTAAAATCAATAAGAATAAAAGCTTGCAGCTTTACAAGGTATTATTTTCTTCATTTTATCTCTTATTTTATAACACGTTATCAGCACGATTTGCTTCTATTTAATTTTTCTTTTAACAAAATAAGCAAAAGTGAAATGCATCGGCCTGAAGCCAAATGATACGCCTGAAGCCAATTTCATATGGCAGCTTTAAGTCATTCATTAAGCCATTCAATACCCAACTCTCAGATTCAAATTCAATATGGCTTGAAGCCTTTGTTTTGATATTTTGATGGCCTTGGCGTGAATCTGATAATCATTTATTATTCGAGACAAGGCCAGAAGCCAATCTGCTAAAAACGAAAGTTGAATATCATCAGCCACCTATCGAAGCCAATTTGCAGACAATTTGCTAATCTGTTAATAAAGAGAATTGCATCATAGGCTTTGTCCAGACAATGATGATATTAGATTTTGATCATTTTGCATCGTTCATCATGATCAAAGGCAATGATCAAATGCGCCGATTCATCACCATCAAGTTTAAATCAAGCCTGAAGCTTGAAGATTGATTATGATTTATTTGAATGTCTTTGATGGTTTTGAATCATAAAAGTCAAACCATCATCTACCAAGTGGACAAAAAGCCTGATGATGAAACAAATGGTGATCAAAAAGCCTGAAGCCTTGCTGATCATCTCATACGGCCATGAGGCTTTATTGAATTCAATGTTTGTGTTTGTTGATGATGACGTGTGACTATTTGAATTCATGATTGAATATTATTATGATGTTCGCGTTTTGATTTTGTTTATTATTATTATTATTTTTGTTCTTGAATATGGATGATGCCTTGTTGTAGTATATCCAAATTATTATTATTATTATTATTTTTATTCCGACTTGAAGTTTTATAGTATAAATAATTGAGAACCTGCAGTTCTGAATCTTAATTAAAAATAAATAAATAAAATTAAAATTCATAATTCTTATTCAAAACCTGAAGTTCTGAATTTCAATATTAGAACCTGTAATTCTGATTCAAAATCTGAAGTTCTGAATCGCAGTATTAAAAATTAAGACATAACTCAGAATCTGAAGTTCTGAATTTCAATCCTAAAGTTAGAACCTGTAGTTCTAATTCATTATGTTATGCTTTTTGTATTTTTATGAGTATGCTCTGTGGTTGCCATTAATTTGGATCCTCCACATCAGAAAATAGAAATTGTAGTTCTAATTCATTTTACAATTTATGTTAATTTCTTTCATAATTGTGATCAACTATTAGAGGTAAATTAGAGCCCGAAGTTCTATATTCATTAGTTAATTATTATATTAGAACTTGTAGTTCTAGATATATAAAATAATTATAAAACTCGAAGTTCTATAATTACACTACAATTAACGAACCTGAAGTTCTAACTTTAATTAATTTGATTTTAGATTAAAACCTGCAGTTTTAAATCTACCATGGAATCTGAAGTTCAGAATTTCTAATAGCATATTTATGAACTTGAAGTTCTAAATATAATATTATCAATCAGAAATTAAAGTTGTGAAATATAATTCCTTTTTAGGACCTGATATTCAAAATAATAATGTAAGATTGGAACTTAAAGTTCTAGATCAGCAAATTAATTTTCAAGAGAACCTGAAGTTCTAAGTATACGTGTGTAATTTTGGTTCATATATATTTATGTGATGTTTTAATTTTTGTATTATATTTTATTGTATATTTATTATTTTGAATTATATTTATGTGACATGAAATTTACTTTCAAGGATATGGACCCTTCAAAGAAATTATTTGTTCCGAAAAATAAATGTGGGGATGTATGCTTGGCTGATAGTGCAACCAACACACTATCTTTCGAGATAGAAAATACTTCTTGGACGTAAATTACATGAAGGAAAGGTAAACACTATATCTGGGCCTGTAGACCTAATTGAAGGCTCTGGAAGAGCCATAATCTTATTAGCAAGTGGAACAAAATTATACATTGAAAATGCTCTATATTCAGGCAGGTCCAGTAGAAATCTGCTAAGTTTCAAAGATATTCGTAGAAATGGGTATCATATTGAAACTTTAGATGAAAACAAAATAGAATATATATGTATTACCAAAAATATCTCAGGTAAGAAATATATATTGGAAAAACTTCCGGCTTTCTCATCTGGATTGTATTATACAATCATAAATGCAATAGAAAGTCATGTAGTGATGAACCAGAAGTTCAATAATCCAAAGATGTTTATGTTATGGCACAATCGTCTTGGTCATCCAGGAGCTACGATGATGCGTAGAATAATTGAAAATTCCAATGGGCATAAATTAAAGAACCAGAAGATTTTATTGACAGATGAGATCAATTGCACTGCTTGCTCACAAGGCAAACTTGTGATACGCCCATCTCCATCTAAGATTGCCCTTGAATCCCCATCATTCTTACAAAGGATTCAAGGAGATATTTGTGGACCAATTCATCCACAAAGTGGACCTTTCCGTTACTTTATGGTTTTGATTGATGCATCTACACGGTGGTCACATGTTTGTTTGTTATCCACACGTAACATTGCATTTGCCAAGCTACTTGCCATGATGATCAAATTAAAGGCACAATTCCCAGATTATCCAATCCAAACCATACGATTAGATAATGCTGGTGAATTTACATCCAAGACATTTGATGACTACTGTACATAGTTGGAATCGATGTTAACATCCAGTTCCACATGTCATACACAAAATGGATTGGCAGAATCATTGATCAAACGAATTCAGGGAAAAAGAAAAGGCCTCCAGAAGCAAGGCATGAACTTTCTTGGAAAGTTCCTACCATGTCTCACTTAGATCCTCGCACCAGCCAATGTGAAAATGAAGTGCAAAAGATAATCCATTTGCAACAAATTGCAAATCAATTACCAGATGCATTTACAGATGCTGCAAAAGTAACCAAGTCTCATATACCAGCTGCTAATACACCAGCTCGGGTGGTTATTCCTGTTGAACAATCTAGTGTAAATGCAGCTAATGAATCATCTATTGCACGTCAGAAACGTGGTAGACCACTTGGTTCTAAAGATACTATTCCCCGGAAAAGGAAAATGAGAGATTCAGATCCTGTTGAAAATAATGCTCGAGCAATGACTATACCCACATCTTCTCAATCACCAGTTCCAGAAGAACTGATAGTCCCTGAAGAGATATCAACCCCTGAAGAGGCTCAAAATTCCAAAAATGAGGAAAAATCTACAAATTATACTTATACAAGAAAACTGCAGGATCGAAATGAAATAACCATCGACAATGTGTTTTCATATACAGTAGCTACTGAAATTGCAAATGATTTTGAACCTCAAAATATCAATGAATGTAGACAAAGACACGATTGGCCTAAATGGAAAGAAGTAATTCAAGCAGAATTGACTTCTTTAGCCAAACGTGAAGTATTTGGACCTGTAGTCCAGACACCTGAAGATGTCAAACCCGTTGGTTACAAATGAGTGTTTGTACGAAAACGTAATGAACATAATGAAATCATTAGATATAAAGCGCGACTAGTTGCACAAGGTTTCTCGCAGAGACCAGGTATTGACTATGATGATACATATTCTCCAGTGATGGATACCATTACATTTCGATTTTTAATTAGCTTGGCAGTCTCTGAAAGATTGGACATGCGTCTTATGGACGTAGTGACAGCATATTTGTATGGGTCACTTGACACTGATATTTACATGAAAGTCCATGAAGGATTGAAAATGCCTGAAGCATATAAATCAATTGATCGTAAACTATGTTCAATCAAGTTACAACGATCTTTATACGGATTGAAACAATCTGGACGCATGTGGTATAATCGTTTGAGTGAATATTTGATGAAAGAAGGATATATAAATGATCCTATCTGCCCATGCGTATTTATTAGAAAGTCCGAAATTTGATTTGCCATTATAGCAGTATATGTCGATGATATGAACTTAATTGGAACTTCTGAAGAGCTTCTAAAAACTGTTGAATACTTGAAAAGAGAATTTGAGATGAAAGACTTGGGAAAAACAAAATATTGTCTCGGCTTGCAGATCGAGCATAAAACTAACGGAGTATTTATCCATCAATCTGCATATATTGAAAAAATTCTCAAACGTTTCAACATGGATAATGCTCATTCATTAAGTACTCCTATGGTAGTCCGATCTCTCGATCCTAAAAATGACCAATTTCGTCCTAAAGAAGATAATGAAGAGATACTTGGTCCAGAAGTACCATATCTTAGTGCAATTGGTGCCTTGCTGTATTTAGCTCAATGCACCAGACCGGATATTGCATTTTCTGTTAATTTATTGGCAAGATTTAGTTCTGCGCCAACTCGAAGACATTGGAATGGTGTCAAACTTATCTTTCGTTATCTTCACGGCACTAAAGACTTGGGATTGTTTTATTCAAATGAGCCAACACAAAATCCAGGCATTGTTGGTTACGCTGATGCAGGATATCTCTCTGACCCTCATAAGGCACGTTCACAAATGGGGTATGTTTTTACCTATAATAATACAGCAATTTCATGGCGATCTACAAAACAATCTTTTGTTACTACCTCATCCAATCACTCAGAGATACTTGCATTACATGAAGCAAGCATGGAGTGTATATGGTTAATGTCACTTATACATCACATTCAGAGCACATGCAACTTAAATTCTGTCACAGATATTCCAACAGTTATATATGAAGATAATGCTGCATGTATTGCACAAATCAGAGGAGGGTACATCAAGGGAGACAGAACCAAGCACATCTCACCTAATTTCTTTTATACTTATGAGCTCCAGCAGAGCAAGCAAATTGATGTCAAGCAAATAAGATCAACCGATAATTTTGCAGACTTATTTACTGAAGCTTTACTGACATCAACATTTGAGAAGCTTGTATATAACATTGGCATGCGCCGACTGAGCAAATTATCTTGATAATATTTCATCAGGGGGAGCATAATCATTGACATCAAGAATATTGTTGGATAAAAGCGCATTGTACTCTTTTTCCTTCGACCAGTTTTTTTTCCCATTGGGTTTTACTGGCAAGGTTTTAATGAGGCAGTGTTAGATCAATTATTGTTAAATTAAAGTGATGGGTCCCAAGGGGGAGTGTTGTAAATTAGATGGTCCCCAACACTTGTCTTTTATGTTTTAACTTATCCCACATTGATTAGGGATAATAATATTAACCTAAACATATCTCTAAAATAGAGAGTAAATCTTGTATAGTTGTTTGATTCTAAAATCAATAAGAATAAAAGCTTGCAGCTTTACAAGGTATTATTTTCTTCATTTTATCTCTTATTTTATAACATGGTCATCTTTTATTTTATTTTTTAAAATAAAAAAAGCAGCAACCCACGAAATACAATCTAATTTCAAATAAATTATAACCACCACCGCAATTAATAAAGAATAATAATAAATGTACACCCAAATAACTTATCCAAATGAGGTGGTATATCATGTGCCGGATATATATGTCATCTCTCTCATAGCAGGCGGGCCCCACATATTTTGGGGGCCCGCCTGCTATGAGAGATATGGCATATACACCCGGCACATAATATAATTTTCTTATCCAAAAAGACACAATCTAGGCATTAAAAAATTGGAAAAAAAATTGCATACCTACGGTATGTCTTTAGGTGTACATCTAATATTATTGATTAACAAGTGTAAAACCTATCATTAAAATTTTATTACACTTATAAAAATCTAGTCTGTGTATAAAGAAAAATGATAATAATATGAATTAAATAAAAGCTATTATTCGTAGTGACAACGGGATCCGGTCAGATTCGAGACAAGTTTGGAAACATTTTTATATACACGGAACAGAATAAAAAATTATTCTCACAACAAAAAAAAATTATCCCAAAATTTTTAGAATAAGAAGATTTTTTTTCTCAGAAAAAGAAATTACGAGATGGGATTTTTTTTTATTTTTTTGTTGTGAAAAATCACTTTGATCTACTTCCACCAAATCCTAAAACATTCAAAATTCACAATAAATAAAAGAAACACCTGTGAACAATAAGATTATCTGTACAACATGTCACAAGTACCAAAATAATGAGATCACAATCACAATAGGTTTGATCTTGGTCCATTTAATTACAAAATCCTTCAATAATGCCTTCTTAATTAAGCATATGATTACGATACATGTATGATCGAATGGCTGAAGAGACTTTCAACCTTCTCCCCCTAAAATCAGGCAAACAAGCATCTCTGGAAAAACAAAATCGAAACTAGTTTCAACTCCTAATTAAAAAAAAAAAACAAAACAAAAACAAAAACAAAAATCGATGTGAATTTCAAATCCATAAACATTCAAACTCTTTATACATTGCTATGTATAAAGAGTAAAGACTGAAACGGAGTTCATCAGTAATGAAACAATCATTATCTAAAAAATATTTCTGTTTATTTCATTCAGTAACCACCAAAATATTACAATTGACTTTGAACTCCTTTCACAGGGAAGAAAATTACCTGGAGAAAATGCCCAAGACCAGACCAGACCAGAGCCTCAACAATTTAACCCCCGAGACTGGGTTGCAATCCAACATGCCTGTTGAGATTTTAAACAGAAAGTGGCCGAAACGAAACCCTCTCCCTCTCCCTCTCCCACTCTCACTACATATTCTACAACCCAACATTTCTTAAAAGTAAAATTAACAGCAAAAAGGAAAGAAGATTAAAAGAACATGGAGCATGAAATAATACCCTACTCTGTTAGAACTTTTTTACCAATGCCTAACTCAACATTACACACAAATTCTACTCCTGCAACACCAAACCCGAACTTACATCCCACCTCCCTCATGACTGTAATAAATATGTACCAGTAACACACTGGCTATAACACTAACAAAAAGACATCACAGAATTTTTTTGAAAAACGAAATGGCTGCCCCGTAAGAGAAGGGTAAAGGTCTTCAACCACTAGACACTGTGTATTGTAAAACATGTGGTGTTAATCCCATGCACTGGTCACTCCTGAACCATATCCTCCACCATACCCTCCAGAAGCTGCCCCATAGCCAGCGCCGCCACCGCCTCCACTGTAGTAATCAGAACCACCACCCCTGCTGTAAGACCCCTCCCTTCGGAAGTCACGGCCACCAAATCGGCCTCCCCCAGAACGTCGATTTCGCCCACCAGGGTTATATCGAGCTGCAAACTGAGATAGCCAAGCAGGTACTTCTTGATTTGATTCTTGCATAAGATCAGCCAATGACTTTGCTAGCGAGGAGTTGTTCTCATTGAAGAACGCAGTAGCCAAACCAGACTTCCCTGCACGACCTGTCCGTCCAATACGGTGGACATAATCATCAATATCATTAGGAAGATCAAAGTTGACCACATGAGCAACATGGGGGATATCAAGACCACGTGCTGCCACGTCAGTAGCAACCAAGATAGGGGTGTTTCCGCTTTTAAATGACCTCAATGCCTGTTCTCTTTCCTGTAATATATCAAACAAACAGATGTCAACTAAACATTAAAAAATATGCTATGCCAAGAAGCACAATTGAATAAGGGGAGATAGGGGACATGGAGAGCAATAAACAAGTGCAATATTTGAGCAGTGACACAAATCATGGAAAGAACAAAATATAAGACATGACACATGAACTTGAGTAGAGGCATGATGCAATTGGTTAAGTCAAGAGGCCAAATAGTTCATATACTGATTCTGAAATATCCATCACAATTCTCAGAAGTCTAATGCCCGATCATATTTCCCTATTGTTTCAAATACCAGTCTGGCATGCATGTATATATTCATCCATGAAGTATAAATAGACGGAAGAAAAAAAGCCCCATGCACCATAAATTTATTTTATTTGCTTAACATAACATGCACCCAGAAGGGCCAGAACCTAATACGCATCAGCAAGCTAAAAAAAAAAAAGCAAATCAAGACTTCTGAGCTCCATATGAGATGCCAAAAGTAAAAGAGATGCAAATCCCTGGATTTCTAAACCATGCATCTTAGAGGAAAAATTGAAGTATCAAGTTGCAACTTGTAGACAACCTGGACTTATAAACCATACATCTTAAAAATTGCAAGTGTTTAGTCAACAGGAAAATCATAGTATCAAGTTGCAACAGTGTGAGTGTACACAACTAAAAACGATCAATAAGTTGATATCTCCACAAAATAGCAATACTGAACCACACAGAGGAAATATATCCTTACCCTACCTTGCTCTGGCAGCTCCCCATAATGGCATAATTCACCCAGTCACAGAATTTAGCTAAGTATAAATAAACTCTTGCCTATGAGATAGCTGATCATATCAAAAGGGGCATCTGACAACCGAGTGTTTACAACCACAAAACAAACATGTACATACCTGCTGTGTTCTATCACCATGAATGGTAGTTGCCGGAAAACCATTAATACACAACCAATGTTCCAAAGAATCAGCTCCCTTCTTTGTCTCCACAAAAACTAAAGTAAGAGCTTGCTGCAAGTTTCAAACCATAAATCAATAATTATATAAGCTAACCTGGAGATTAAGAAACCAATAAGTTAATAACAAAGTAGTCCATAACAGTTCATTTAAATCATATATGAACCAAAATCTTCACAAATATTGATAGGAAAAATAGTAGAAATCCAGCAAGCATTGGGTAAGGGGAGAGAAAATGTGCTTTTTTTCTGAATTACCTTGCCCTGAACACCATTTGCCTTCTGTGCATGAAGAAGGTCCATGAGATGACTTCTTTTGTCAGACTCGTGAACAAATTCAACTCTTTGGACAATCAAATCAGTACTCGAACCCACTCGTCCAACAGCCAAAAATATGTAAATTGCAAGAAAATCGGAAGCTAGTCTCTGCATGACAACAAGAGCTGAAAGGCATCAGATAGATGTAATTCGAAATACGGTAAGTTGAATCAACTCCAAAATGTCCTAACCACTTCTGAATTATTTATACAATTATAATCTCAAACTGCTTTCCATATTATTTCATATGACAAGTACACAAACAAATCATGAAACCAGAATCCACAGAGATTCAATAGTAATTTACAAGTGTATGTTCTTTTTATATAATATGTTGATGGTGTTTTTCGGGCACTATGTTATTTAAACAACACGACAGGGGTAAAAGGGGTAACTCCATTGATCGAGACCGTTAAAGCCGACCCGACAACTTGATGGTAAGAGGCCGAGCACTTTATACTAAATGGCCGAGCACTTGAGATCGGATGACCGAGCATTATCAGATCGACAGCAGCATTCTCAGTTCAAATGGCTATCATGACCGACCTCATGAAGACCGAGCACATGACGAGGCGTGCTCAGGAAGATAAAGCATCCTATTCTTGCGGAAAAGGGATAAGTTGTCCTACTTTAATGGGGTAAAGTAATAACTTAATATCCTAATAGGATAAAGGAAGTAAATGTAGTTTTGATTAGGAATCCTTATGGGAAAAGGGAATAGTTTTGACTAGGAATCCTGATAGGAAAAGGAGACCATCTCCAATTAGGAATTCTTGTACAAATAGGAATCTGGTTTCTTCACCATTATAAATAGGAGGGTAGAGTGAGTGTAGAAGGACAAGTTGAAGGCATCATCTGAAAATCATCACAAGAGTGAGGGATTAGAATCATAAAGCTCTGATTTGTAAAAGCAAAGAAGAGACCCGAGGAGTGTATTTGAGTAATAAAAGAGTACCACCCTGTTCTTGTCCGTGGACGTAGGTCGGATCTCAAAATCCACCGAACCACGTTAAATCACCTTGTCTGATTGGCGTATTTTCCCGTCTCCCGCTAAGTTTGCTTTTGGTTTCCCGCGTAACCAAACAAATTCACAGTTGGAGGAGGATTGCCTCGGAGGTGATATTCCCGTATTACCCTGAGACCAAAATCCACCGTCAACAGTTGGCGCCGTCTGTGGGGAACTTCACAAAAAGCAGTTCACGTGATAAGACAAATGGCGGAGGACGGAAATCACCAACCAGGAGGTCCGGCAATAGACTGGATGAAAAAAATGGAAGATGGCATGAGGACTATGATGGATCGACTAGAAAGAATGGAAGGAGCAAACAACGAGAAAACTGAAACCGAGACCGGACAGAGGAGGAAAGAGAGGGAAAGAGGGAAAAGGGTAGCAGATGTAAGCGAAAACAAGGGACCCAGAAAGAGAGGACCCTATGGGATAAGATCTGAAGTGGTAGGAAGAGAGCCACGATCAGAAGACACATGGGAAGAAGAAGAGGAGGAACAATCATCCGACCCCTCCTCCGACAGATTTCACAGCTCCGAGAGGGAAGATAGAAAGTACAACGAAGACGTACAGGAGACCCCCGGGCTTAAAGAACGCCACGCCCGGAACGACAGGCGAACAGAAGGACACAGAATGCGACACAGGGGCACAACCCGTGAAATAAAGTCTTGGTTAAGAAAAGAGATGACCAGATGGGAAGAAGGCCTCAAGACCGACGCGGGAGACACCCGAGGCGAGGAAGAGGGGTCTCCCCTTACGGAAAAGATAAGGTCAGCACAGTTCCCGAAGCGATTCAACATGCCGACCATGGCACCATACAAAGGCCACTCCGACCCAAAATCCCACATCGAAAACTTTGTCCTCCTGATGGAAGTACAGAGAGTAACGGGCGACGCCATATGCAAAGTATTTCCCTTAACTTTAGGTGGGCCCGCCATCCTATGGTATAGAAGTCTGGCCCCGAGGAGCATTCAGAGCTTCTCCCAACTTAAGAAGTCGTTTATCCGGCACTTTAAAGGAGCCTGCACCCCTAAAAAAACAATAGGAGAACTAAGGCTCATGAAACAAGGAGACGACGAAACACTGAAAAGCTTCATTGAAAGGTATCACAACACTGTACTCGAAGTCGGAGGGTACGAATCCCAAGAAGCCCTGGAAAGTCTGAAAGGGGCCCTAAGAGTCGGGAAACTATGGACCCACCTGAGGATCCATGAGACCCCGGACTACGCAACCGCCCTAGAGGTGGCCCGAAAATTCGTCCTATTAGAAAACGAGGAGAAAATATCCCGAAGAGGGAACACCATCAGAGAAAGGACCACAACGTAAAGGGACATACCACGAATGGGTGCAGAGACCTGCGGGAGCAGGTGGAAGACTTGGTGAAAGAAGGCTATCTCAGTGTGTACATAGACCATTCGGTTTTTGAGGTCGACCAAGTTGATAGCAGAAGTCATCCGGTCGGATGCGTGGAATGCTGAGATGCAGAGAGGATGTATTAAGAAGAGCCTTGCTTGTAGTGACCAGTGTAGAGTTGCAAGAAAGGCAACTGATCCCAAAAAGGTGAGTAAACCTCTTCTGACTTAGGTTGACATTTGATTATGCTTGTTTGTTATGGCTCACACAATGATTTGATATTTGTTTTCCGGCTCGGGTCTGCTCTTGTACCGCCGAGACCGATGCCTCTTTCCGGCTCGGCTCTGCTCTTGTACCGCCGAGACCGATGTCTCTTCCGGCTCGGGTCTGCTCTTGTACCGCCGAGACCGATGTCTCTTTCCGGGTCGGGTCTGCTCTTGTACCGTCGAGATCGATGTTTTTTACAGCTCGGGGTCGGGCAATGTCCCACCGAGTCTGCCTTTGGACTGGGGACGTAACATTCCCCCAGGACCAAGTTTTGGACTGGGGACGTAACATTCCCCCAGGACCAAGTGATTTTTACAGCTCGGGGTCGGGCGATGTCCCACCGAGTCTGCCTTTGGACTGGGGACGTAACATTCCCTCAGGACCAAGTGATTTTTACAGCTCGGGGTCGGGCGATGTCCCACCGAGTCTGTCTTTGGACTGGGGACGTAACATTCCCCCAGGACCAAGTGGTTTTTACAGCTCGGGGTCGGGCGATGTCCCACCGAGTCTGCCTTTGGACTGGGGACGTAACATTCCCCCAGGACCAAGTGGTTTTTACAGCTCGGGGTCGGGCGATGTCCCACCGAGTCTGCCTTTGGACTGGGGACGTAACATTCCCCCAGGACCAAGTGTTTTTACAGCTCGGGGTCGTGCGATGTCCCACCGAGTCTGCCTTTGGACTGGGGACGTCACATTCCCCCAGGACCAAGTGATTTTTACAGCTCGGGGTCGGGCGATGTCCCACGAGTCTGTCTTTGGACTGGGGACGTAACATTCCCCCAGGACCAAGTGATTCTTACAGCTCGGGGTCGGGCGATGTCCCACCGAGTCTGACCTTTGGACTGGGGACGTAACATTCCCCCAGGACCAAGTGATTCTTACAGCTCGGGGTCGGGCTATGTCCAACCGAGTCTGACCTTTGGACTGGGGACGTAACATTCCCCCAGGACCAAGTGATTCTTACAGATCGGGGTCGGGCGATGTCCCACCGAGTCTGCCCTTTGGACTGGGGACGTAACATTCCCCCAGGACCAAGTGATTCAAACAGATTGGGGTCGGGCGATGTCCCACCGAGTCTGTCTTTGGACTGGGGACGTAAAATCCCCCCAGGACCAAGTGATTTTTACAGCTCGGGGTCGGGCAATGTCCCACCGAGTCTGCCTTTGGACTGGGGACGTAACATTCCCCCAGGACCAAGTGATTCTTACAGCTCGGGGTCGGGCTATGTCCCACGAGTCTGACCTTTGGACTGGGGACGTAACATTCCCCCGGACCAAGTGATTCTTACAGCTCGGGGTCGGGCTATGTCCCACCGAGTCTGACCTTTGGACTGGGGACGTAACATTCCCCCAGGACCAAGTGATTTTTACAGATCGGGGTCGGGCAATGTCCCACCGAGTCTGCCTTTGGACTGGGGACGTAACATTCCCCCAGGACCAAGTGATTCTTACAGCTCGGGGTCGGGCTATGTCCCACCGAGTCTGCCTTTGGACTGGGGACGTAACATTCCCCCAGGACCAAGTGATTCTTACAGCTCGGGGTCGGGCTATGTCCCACCGAGTCTGCCCTTTGGACTGGGGACGTAACATTCCCCCAGGACCAAGTGATTCAAACAGATCGGGGTCGGGCGATTGTCCCACCGAGTCTGTCTTTGGACTGGGGACGTAACATTCCCCCAGGACCAAGTGATTTTTACAGCTCGGGGTCGGGCGATGTCCCACCGAGTCTGCCTTTGGACTGGGGACGTAACATTCCCCCAGGACCAAGTGATTCTTACAGCTCGGGGTCGGGCTATGTCCCACGAGTCTGACCTTTGGACTGGGGACGTAACATTCCCCCAGGACCAAGTGATTCTTAGAGCTCGGGGTCGGGCTATGTCCCACCGAGTCTGACCTTTGGACTGGGGACGTAACATTCCCCCAGGACCAAGTGATTTTTACAGCTCGGGGTCGGGCAATGTCCCACCGAGTCTGCCTTTGGACTGGGGACGTAACATTCCCCCAGGACCAAGTGATTCTTACAGCTCGGGGTCGGGCTATGTCCCACCGAGTCTGACTTTGGACTGGGGACGTAACATTCCCCCAGGACCAGTGATTTTTACAGCTCGGGGTCGGGCAATGTCCCACCGAGTCTGCCCTTTGGACTGGGGACGTAACATTCCCCCAGGACCAAGTGATTCAAACAGATCGGGGTCGGGCGATTGTCCCACCGAGTCTGTCTTTGGACTGGGGACGTAACATCCCCCAGGACCAAGTGATTTTTACAGCTCGGGGTCGGGCGATGTCTCACCGAGTCTGCCTTTGGACTGGGGACGTAACATTCCCCCAGGACCAAGTGATTCTTACAGCTCGGGGTCGGGCTATGTCCCACCGAGTCTGACCTTTGGACTGGGGACGTAACATTCCCCCAGGACCAAGTGATTCTTACAGCTCGGGGTCGGGCTATGTCCCACCGAGTCTGACCTTTGGACTGGGGACGTAACATTCCCCCAGGACCAAGTGATTTTTACAGCTCGGGGTCGGGCAATGTCCCACCGAGTCTGCCTTTGGACTGGGGACGTAACATTCCCCCAGGACCAAGTGATTCTTACAGCTCGGGGTCGGGCTATGTCCCACCGAGTCTGACCTTTGGACTGGGGACGTAACATTCCCCCAGGACCAAGTGATTCTTACAGATCGGGGTCGGGCGATGTCCCACCGAGTCTGCCCTTTGGACTGGGGACGTAACATTCCCCCAGGACCAAGTGATTCATACAGATCGGGGTCGGGTGATGTCCCACCGAGTCTGCCCTTTGGACTGGGGACGTAACATTCCCCCAGGACCAAGTGATTCAAACAGATCGGGGTCGGGCGATGTCCCACCGAGTCTGTCTTTGGACTGGGGACGTAACATTCCCCCAGGACCAAGTGATTCTTACAGCTCGGGGTCGGGCTATGTCCCACCGAGTCTGACCTTTGGACTGGGGACGTAACATTCCCCCAGGACCAAGTGATTCTTACAGATCGGGGTCGGGCGATGTCCCACCGAGTCTGCCCTTTGGACTGGGGACGTAACATTCCCCCAGGACCAAGTGATTCATACAGATCGGGGTCGGGTGATGTCCCACCGAGTCTGCCCTTTGGACTGGGGACGTAACATTCCCCCAGGACCAAGTGATTCAAACAGATCGGGGTCGGGCGATGTCCCACCGAGTCTGTCTTTGGACTGGGGACGTAACATTCCCCCAGGACCAAGTGATTCTTACAGCTCGGGGTCGGGCTATGTCCCACCGAGTCTGACCTTTGGACTGGGGACGTAACATTCCCCCAGGACCAAGTGATTCTTACAGCTCGGGGTCGGGCTATGTCCCACCGAGTCTGACCTTTGGACTGGGGACGTAACATTCCCCCAGGACCAAGTGATTTTTACAGCTCGGGGTCGGGCAATGTCCCACCGAGTCTGCCTTTGGACTGGGGACGTAACATTCCCCCAGGACCAAGTGATTCTTATAGCTCGGGGTCGGGCTATGTCCTACCGAGTCTGACCTTTGGACTGGGGACGTAACATTCCCCCAGGACCAAGTGATTCTTACAGATCGGGGTCGGGCGATGTCCCACCGAGTCTGACCTTTGGACTGGGGACGTAACATTCCCCCAGGACCAAGTGATTCTTACAGCTCGGGGTCGGGCGATGTCCCACCGAGTCTGTCTTTGGACTGGGGACGTAACATTCCCCCAGGACCAAGTGATTTTTACAGCTCGGGGTCGGGCAATGTCCCACCGAGTCTGCCTTTGGACCGGGGACGTAACATTCCCCCAGGACCAAGTGATTCTTACAGCTCGGGGTCGGGCTATGTCCCACCGAGTCTGACCTTTGGACTGGGGACGTAACATTCCCCCAGGACCAAGTGATTCTTACAGCTCGGGGTCGGGCTATGTCCCACCGAGTCTGACCTTTGGACTGGGGACGTAACATTCCCCCAGGACCAAGTGATTCTTACAGCTCGGGGTCGGGCTATGTCCCACCGAGTCTGCCTTTGGACTGGGGACGTAACATTCCCCCAGGACCAAGTGATTCTTACAGCTCGGGGTCGGGCAATGTCCCACCGAGTCTGCCTTTGGACTGGGGACGTAACATCCCCCAGGACCAAGTGATTCTTACAAGCTCGGGGTCGGGCTATGTCCCACCGAGTCTGACCTTTGGACTGGGGACGTAACATTCCCCCAGGACCAAGTGATTCTTACAGCTCGGGGTCGGGCAATGTCCCACCGAGTCTACCCTTTGGACTGGGGACGTAACATTCCCCCAGGACCAAGTGATTTTTACAGCTCGGGGTCGGGCGATGTCCCACCGAGTCTGCCCTTCGGACTGGGGACGTAACATTCCCCCAGGTCCAAGTGCCTTTCTCAGCTCGGGGTCGGGGTACCTTCCCACCGAGTCAGCCCTTCGGACTGGGGACGAACATTCCCCCAGGTCCAAGTGCCTTTCTCAGCTCGGGGTCGGGGTACGTCCCACCGAGTCAGCCCTTCGGACTGGGGACGTAACATTCCCCCAGGTCCAAGTGCCTTTCTCAGCTCGGGGTCGGGGTACGTCCAACCGAGTCAGCCCTTCGGACTGGGGACGTAACATTCCCTCAGGTCCAAGTGTCGTTCTCAGCTCGGGGTCGGGGTACGTCCCACCGAGTCAGCCTTTCGGACTGGGGACGTAACATTCCCTCAGGTCCAAGTGCCTTTCACAGCTCGGGGTCGGGGTACGTCCCACCGAGTCAGCCCTTCGGACTGGGGACGTAACATTCCCTCAGGTCCAAGTGTCGTTCTCAGCTCGGGGTCGGGGTACGTCCCACCGAGTCAGCTCTTCGGACTGGGGACGTAACATTCCCTCAGGCCCAAGTGCCTTTCACAGCTCGGGGTCGGGGTACGTCCCACCGAGTCAGCCCTTCGGACTGGGGACGTAACATTCCCTCAGGTCCAAGTGCCTTTCACAGCTCGGGGTCGGGGTACGTCCCACCGAGTCAGCCCTTCGGACTGGGGACGTAACATTCCCTCAGGTCCAAGTATCGTTCTCAGCTCGGGGTCGGGTTACGTCCCACCGAGTCAGTCCTTCGGACTGGGGACGTAACGTTCCCCCAGGCCCGAGCATCTCTCACAGCTCGAGACAGGATCACATGCCACCGAGCACATCATCGTTAGCTCAGAGGCAAAATTTTCTCCTCACAATCGAGATTGGATCAGTCAGGGGTCAGGACCCCCAAATCTCTGGTACAGATATTACAGAGGAGGAGTCATTTTTAGTTTGGACAACAAGAGGAACTTCATCTCCTGATGGAACGACCCAAGTAAGCAATTTGCTTTGAGGTGGAGAATCATTCTGAATAGAATCAGCATCTCCAATAAACCGAGGATATGAAGATAGAAACAGAAGACTTAGTTGATGGCAAAGACAATTTCTCGGTGATTTCTGGAGCGACCACCAGCAAGGCGATCAGCACACCATCTTTTTTTATAGTTCCCGGCATCAACTCACAAACTCGTTGTTACCGAGAACTAGGGGACAGATGTTGATGGTGTTTTTCGGGCACTATGTTATTTAAACAACACGACAGGGGTAAAAGGGGTAACTCCATTGATCGAGACCGTTAAAGCCGACCCGACAACTTGACGGTAAGAGGCCGAGCACTTTATACTAAATGGCCGAGCACTTGAGATCGGATGACCGAGCATTATCAGATCGACAGCAGCATTCTCAGTTCAAATGGCTATCATGACCGACCTCATGAAGACCGAGCACATGACGAGGCGTGCTCAGGAAGATAAAGCATCCTATTCTTGCGGAAAAGGGATAAGTTGTCCTACTTTAATGGGGTAAAGTAATAACTTAATATCCTAATAGGATAAAGGAAGTAAATGTAGTTTTGATTAGGAATCCTTATGGGAAAAGGGAATAGTTTTGACTAGGAATCCTGATAGGAAAAGGAGACCATCTCCAATTAGGAATTCTTGTACAAATAGGAATCTGGTTTCTTCACCATTATAAATAGGAGGGTAGAGTGAGTGTAGAAGGACAAGTTGAAGGCATCATCTGAAAATCATCACAAGAGTGAGGGATTAGAATCATAAAGCTCTGATTTGTAAAAGCAAAGAAGAGACCCGAGAGTGTATTTGAGTAATAAAATAGTACCACCCTGTTCTTGTCCGTGGACGTAGGTCGGATCTCAAAATCCACCGAACCACGTTAAATCACCTTGTCTGATTGGCGTATTTTCCCGTCTCCCGCTAAGTTTGCTTTTGGTTTCCCGCGTAACCAAACAAATTCACAGTTGGAGGAGGATTGCCTCGGAGGTGATATTCCCGTATTACCCTGAGACCAAAATCCACCGTCAACAAGTCAGCCCTTCGGACTGGGGACGTAACATTCCCTCAGGTCCAAGTGTCGTTCTCAGCTCGGGGTCGGGTTACGTCCCACCGAGTCTGACCTTTGGACTGGGGACGTAACATTCCCCCAGGACCAAGTGATTTTTACAGCTCGGGGTCGGGCAATGTCCCACCGAGTCTGCCTTTGGACTGGGGACGTAACATTCCCCCAGGACCAAGTGATTCTTACAGCTCGGGGTCGGGCTATGTCCCACCGAGTCTGACCTTTGGACTGGGGACGTAACATTCCCCCAGGACCAAGTGATTCTTACAGCTCGGGGTCGGGCTATGTCCCACCGAGTCTGACCTTTGGACTGGGGACGTAACATTCCCCCCCCCAGGACCAAGTGATTCTTACAGCTCGGGGTCGGGCTATGTCCCACCGAGTCTGACCTTTGGACTGGGGACGTAACATTCCCCCAGGACCAAGTGATTTTTACAGCTCGGGGTCGGGCGATGTCCCACCGAGTCTGCCCTTCGGACTGGGGACGTAACATTCCCCCAGGTCCAAGTGCCTTTCTCAGCTCGGGGTCGGGGTACCTTCCCACCGAGTCAGCCCTTCGGACTGGGGACGAACATTCCCCCAGGTCCAAGTGCCTTTCTCAGCTCGGGGTCGGGGTACGTCCCACCGAGTCAGCCCTTCGGACTGGGGACGTAACATTCCCCCAGGTCCAAGTGCCTTTCTCAGCTCGGGGTCGGGGTACGTCCAACCGAGTCAGCCCTTCGGACTGGGGACGTAACATTCCCTCAGGTCCAAGTGTCGTTCTCAGCTCGGGGTCGGGGTACGTCCCACCGAGTCAGCCTTTCGGACTGGGGACGTAACATTCCCTCAGGTCCAAGTGCCTTTCACAGCTCGGGGTCGGGGTACGTCCCACCGAGTCAGCCCTTCGGACTGGGGACGTAACATTCCCTCAGGTCCAAGTGTCGTTCTCAGCTCGGGGTCGGGGTACGTCCCACCGAGTCAGCTCTTCGGACTGGGGACGTAACATTCCCTCAGGCCCAAGTGCCTTTCACAGCTCGGGGTCGGGGTACGTCCCACCGAGTCAGCCCTTCGGACTGGGGACGTAACATTCCCTCAGGTCCAAGTGCCTTTCACAGCTCGGGGTCGGGGTACGTCCCACCGAGTCAGCCCTTCGGACTGGGGACGTAACATTCCCTCAGGTCCAAGTGTCGTTCTCAGCTCGGGGTCGGGTTGCGTCCCACCGAGTCAGTCCTTCGGACTGGGGACGTAACGTTCCCCCAGGCCCGAGCATCTCTCACAGCTCGAGACAGGATCACATGCCACCGAGCACATCATCGTTAGCTCAGAGGCAAAATTTTCTCCTCACAATCGAGATTGGATCAGTCAGGGGTCAGGACCCCCAAATCTCTGGTACAGATATTACAGAGGAGGAGTCATTTTTAGTTTGGACAACAAGAGGAACTTCATCTCCTGATGGAACGACCCAAGTAAGCAATTTGCTTTGAGGTGGAGAATCATTCTGAATAGAATCAGCATCTCCAATAAACCGAGGATATGAAGATAGAAACAGAAGACTTAGTTGATGGCAAAGACAATTTCTCGGTGATTTCTGGAGCGACCACCAGCAAGGCGATCAGCACACCATCTTTTTTTATAGTTCCCGGCATCAACTCACAAACTCGTTGTTACCGAGAACTAGGGGACAGATGTTGATGGTGTTTTTCGGGCACTATGTTATTTAAACAACACGACAGGGGTAAAAGGGGTAACTCCATTGATCGAGACCGTTAAAGCCGACCCGACAACTTGACGGTAAGAGGCCGAGCACTTTATACTAAATGGCCGAGCACTTGAGATCGGATGACCGAGCATTATCAGATCGACAGCAGCATTCTCAGTTCAAATGGCTATCATGACCGACCTCATGAAGACCGAGCACATGACGAGGCGTGCTCAGGAAGATAAAGCATCCTATTCTTGCGGAAAAGGGATAAGTTGTCCTACTTTAATGGGGTAAAGTAATAACTTAATATCCTAATAGGATAAAGGAAGTAAATGTAGTTTTGATTAGGAATCCTTATGGGAAAAGGGAATAGTTTTGACTAGGAATCCTGATAGGAAAAGGAGACCATCTCCAATTAGGAATTCTTGTACAAATAGGAATCTGGTTTCTTCACCATTATAAATAGGAGGGTAGAGTGAGTGTAGAAGGACAAGTTGAAGCATCATCTGAAAATCATCACAAGAGTGAGGGATTAGAATCATAAAGCTCTGATTTGTAAAAGCAAAGAAGAGACCCGAGGAGTGTATTTGAGTAATAAAATAGTACCACCCTGTTCTTGTCCGTGGACGTAGGTCGGATCTCAAAATCCACCGAACCACGTTAAATCACCTTGTCTGATTGGCGTATTTTCCCGTCTCCCGCTAAGTTTGCTTTTGGTTTCCCGCGTAACCAAACAAATTCACAGTTGGAGGAGGATTGCCTCGGAGGTGATATTCCCGTATTACCCTGAGACCAAAATCCACCGTCAACAAGTCAGCCCTTCGGACTGGGGACGTAACATTCCCTCAGGTCCAAGTGTCGTTCTCAGCTCGGGGTCGGGGTACGTCCCACCGAGTCTGACCTTTGGACTGGGGACGTAACATCCCCCAGGACCAAGTGATTTTTACAGCTCGGGGTCGGGCAATGTCCCACCGAGTCTGCCTTTGGACTGGGGACGTAACATTCCCCCAGGACCAAGTGATTCTTACAGCTCGGGGTCGGGCTATGTCCCACCGAGTCTGACCTTTGGACTGGGGACGTAACATTCCCCCAGGACCAAGTGATTCTTACAGCTCGCTCGGGGTCGGGCTATGTCCCACCGAGTCTGACCTTTGGACTGGGGACGTAACATTCCCCCAGGACCAAGTGATTCTTACAGCTCGGGGTCGGGCTATGTCCCACCGAGTCTGACCTTTGGACTGGGGACGTAACATTCCCCCAGGACCAAGTGATTTTTACAGCTCGGGGTCGGGCAATGTCCCACCGAGTCTGCCTTTGGACTGGGGACGTAACATTCCCCCAGGACCAAGTGATATTCCCTCAGGACCCAGTACACAAACAAATCATGAAACCAGAATCCACAGAGATTCAATAGTAATTTACAAGTGTATGTTCTTTTTATATAATATATGTATCAAATGTTGATTTCTTTAGATAAAAGAATAACACAACTTGGCATTTCCATCAAAACCTATAATTTTCCAAATCTACTGCAATGAGACCAAAAATGACAGCTAATACTATAAGAACTATCAAAGAATAGAAACAAACCTGAATCTCTTTAGGAAAGGTGGCACTGAAAAGCATAGTCTGCCTTACACCTGGTGGAGGCATGTCCATTTGTTCGACAATTTTTCTTATCTGAGGCTCAAAACCCATATCCAGCATTCGATCTGCCTCATCAAGGGCAAGATACCTGATCATTTGCAAAGAAACTCTAGCCCTCTCCATCAAATCTACCAATCTTCCAGGGGTTGCCACAAGAATATCAACGCCTCTCTCTAGCTCCCGCAGCTAGCCAGTGATGAACCAAAAAACAGAATGTGAATTTAGATATAAAGCTACAAACTGAGAAAAAAAACAAACTTAAAGAAAGAAATAAAATTGCAAAAGATGAGACGAGACATTTGAACAGTTAGTTACTTGATTTTACGATGCAATCAAAACATGCATGTTTAAGACAACATAATATCAATACCTCAAGAATATAAGGCATGTACAAGAACAGTTTTAATGTCAGTTTATTCCAATGCATCAATAATAAATTTCCTTCTATTTCAAGAATATCAAAAAACACTGAGATGTAACATAGAAATTAAAAAAGAACTATGAATCTAAAAGAACAATAGTTATCAAATTGCATACTTACCAGAGGCAAAATTTACACACACAATAAGAATAAGACGCAAGGACAGACGCACGTATATAAAGATAAAAAAACCACAATTGTACCTGTTGGTTAATTGGAGCTCCTCCATAAGCAACAACCACCTTAACACCTGTTTGATATGAGAACTTCTTAGCTTCATCATGTATCTGCAACAATATAATCACAAGTCGTAACACGTTTTGCAAAAGCAACAATTTCAAAACTCTATCATAGTATATGAATAGTGGAAAAACTGATACTCACTTGCATCGAAAGCTCTCTAGTTGGAGAAAGAATAAGAGCAAGCGGATAAACTGTCCTTGCCCCACGGAGTGGCCTTTGCAAACATTGGCCCCTCATGATTCCACTGATAATTGGGAAACAAAAAGCAGCAGTCTTGCCAGAACCAGTCTGGGCACATGCCATCAAGTCCCGCCCGGCCAGGGAGATTGGGATGGCATGACGCTGCACTGGTGTGGGCTTCACATACTTGCACCTGCGGATGTTCTGATTGAGTGCCTCCCCCAAGTCAACCTCTGCAAAAGTATTCACTGGCGGAGGAACATTATCACCGGTTGTTTCCACAGGGATATCCTCATAAGCATCAAAGTTAATGACAGAATTCTCCTGGTCAAATGCCTGCTCAGTATCATCATCATCTCCGAAAGGGTTCACTTCCCGCTCTCTTCCACGGTCCCACCCAACACTTCTGTCACCCCATCCACCACCTCGCCCACCACCATAGCCAGATTGGTTGAAGTCATTTATGGGACTGCCCCATCGGGACCCACCACCATATCCAGATCGATCATTACTGGACACAGGCCCATTATATGCAGGGGCAGGAGATTCTGAAGAGGCTCGGAGATTTCGAAGATGTGGAGGAACGTATGCACTTCGTCCAGGAGCTGTAGTGGTACCAACAGCACCGTTAGTAGCAGAAGAACCAGAACTTACTTTCTCGGCTGCAGAGTTGGCAGCCAAATCAGCCCATGAAGTTCTCGTACTCATCACAATACACCCTCTTTCCTTTTTCTTTTCACAAGAACAACTTACTTCAAATTCCAAGGATTTAACTTCCGAGTTAGATATAACCAAGTACTGTTTTGACTAGTTTCTCCCCACACAATGACAGTCCCTGGATTTACCACTCAAGTCAAAGTCCCTGATAAACCAGCAAAAGAAGAAAAAATTCATCAAAAACCCCAAACCTAACCCAAGTATCAATAAAAATGCATACCAACAATTTGAACAAAAAATGCTATATATTCCATTATTCCCCTACAAAGCAATAAACCCTAACAAAATGAAAATAAAAAAGCTAGCTTAACAAACAAACCCAAGCCCAAGCCCAAGCCCAAGCCAAAGCCAAGCCAAAGCCAAAGCCAAAGCCGAAGCCTAAACTAAACAACATACATCAAAACCCTAATCTGATCAAGGAAAAATCCATAAAAATTGCCACTACAACCAACAAAAAACAGGAGCAACATAGCAATGCAAACATATCCAATCATAAGCCCACAAAAAATCCATTTTTTCTCTTAAAAACCCCAAATAATAAAATTAAACAAACCAAGAAAAATAACACAACAGAAATAACAAATTCAGAAAATCCTAAGTTAATTTCATCAACAAAACCGAACCCCACATACCAAAATCAAAATGCAACAACTGGAGCAACAAAAACAGATTAAAAAAATTCGCAAATTCACAGAATCCACAAATTATTACATACAAACAAAACGAGATCAATACATCAAATTACAGATACAAAGATATAACAAGAGAGAGACACTAAACCTGCTCGATTGAAACGAAACCGTAGAATTGATGTCGAATAAGAAGATAAGAAAATGAAGAAGTTTGGGATCTCGAAGCAGAAGGACCAAAAAAAAAAAAAAAACAACATAAATATCTTCTCTCTATTTTATATTTATATTCATTCATATCTTGCGTGCGTTTTTTAACTTCACTTTTTTGTTTTTTGTTTTTTTTATTTTTTTCATTTTTTGTTTTTGGTATTTTGTATTTGTTTCCAAAAAAAAAACAAAAAAAAAAACAAACAAACAAGGTCTCCTGCCACGGTTCAATTCTTCTTTCCTATTCATCATAAGTAAAGATTAGACTCTATAATTTATTTGTGTTAGAAATTAATCTTCTAATTGTATTGAGTTATTGATTTTTTTTTAATTATGTTGACGGTTGATTTTGATCTCAGGGCAATATGAGAATATCACTCCCGAGGCAATCCTCCTTCAATAGTGAATTTGTTTGGTTATGGGGGACCAAAAGTAAACTTAACAAAAGACAGATAAATATGTCAATCTACAAAGAGATTTAACGTGGTTCGGCGGATCTTGGTCCGACCTACGTCCACGGGCACAAACAGGACTATACTTTTTATTACCGAAACTCGTGACTCTTGTCTTTTTTACAAGTTTGATTCTGATGTCATTTACACATACTCTACCCTTCTATTTATAGTAGTGAAGAAATCAGATTCCTCTTAATATGAGGTTTCCTAGTCGAAACAATCTCCTACTCCCTCAAGGAAACCTTTATCAAATCTATCTCTACTTCCTTTATCCTTCTAGAACACTGTCTTTCATCAGTATCCCTTGTGAAAGTAGGATTGTCTTCTTATCTGCAAGAATAAGGTGTCATCTTCCGGAGCATGTATCGCTATCTGCTCGGTCTTCATGAGGTCGGTCATGATAGTCCTTTGAATTGAGAATGCTGCTGTCGACCTGATAATTGCCCGGTCATTTTGAACTCAAGTGCTCGATTGCCGATCATAAAGTGCCCGGTCTCTCCCTGTTGTGGTCGGTCTTGTAACTTATAAGGTGGTCGGCCTTTTATTGTAAAGTTCTCGGGCCCTTACTGCTGGCTTTTTATGGGTCGGGTCGGTATTAATGATCTCACCCAAGAAGGGAATTACCCTTCTACCCTTGTCGTGCTGTTTTAAATATTATAGTGCCTGAAAACACCATCAACATCTGTCCCCTAGTTCTCGGTTCCAACGAGTATACAAGTTGGTGCCGGGAACTATATAAAGATGGTGTGCTGATTACTTTGTTGGTGGTCGATCCGGAGTTGAATCAAAATTTTTCGATGCCTCTTTTCAAGCACTTCTTCTTGAGACGCGCAACAGTCACGTCTGTTTAAATGCCCATCAAATCACCTTTAGGGTTTTTTCTAAGTTTGACACTTGTCAATCATCTGTCAAGTTCCCGCCAAAAAAGAAAGTGAATCGACCGTATAGAGGCGTCTTACTAGTGCGCTGATCTCAACCGTTTGTTTGATTTTGGCAGACCTCTTTTGCAGTTGACACTTGGCGTCCATCTGGGTTTCTTTTTTCGATCCAACGGCCATGAGCGTCCCACTTCTGACTATAAGAAGACGAGGCTTTTACTGTGCAGTCTTTTTGGCAAATTTTTTCTCTCATTCCTGTGAACATTTCAACCGTGACTCACTCGACTCAGTATTCCCGGATTTTCTTTCAACCATGAGTTTTTCTTCTCTTTCTCCGTTGTGACCTGTGACTTTAGGGGACGAGCAAACCGTGTTGTGCCATCTTCAGTCTTTCTGAAAGAAACAAGTAAGTTTTCTGAACGACCTCTTCTCTTTTTGTGTGTTGTGAATCCTTTGTTAGCTTTGATGTTGCTAGGGAGTGACGTTATGGCTTGTCGGATTTTGTTAGGGTATTTTAGAACCCACCTGCTTAGCTTTCTCAGAATCCCTGAGTAGTTTTAGAGTTTTAGCTATAGACTGACTTCCCCTTCCTTTTTATTTCTTCGGATGTCAGGGATGTCTGACAACAGATCCTCTTCTGTAAACCCTGCTAGGCCCTCAACTCCCCCTGCTGAAGAGCTTTCCTCGGGCTCGGGGGCACCTAGTGTGGAAGACCTTGATACTACCCCTACCCCCTCCGAAGTTGAGCAAGATACTTATCATCAGAGGGTCCCTCGGAGGGATCCAGAGCCCGACGAACTTGATTGCTCAGCTCTGGATATGGATCGGCCTTCCAAGATAACTGAGGACGATCTAGCGCTGCTGCGGCAACGATACGATATTCCAATAGATATTGCCCTCGAAGTTCCCGGTTCGATGGATCGTGCTAGTCAACCTGACGAGGGCTCGGTGGCACTTCTTCCTGCTTTCTTTGAGTGTGGACTACGGCTGCCGATGCAACGCTATTTCGCTTGGTTGCTGGCCGAGATGGAGATTGCCCTCTGTCAACTGAGTTTAAATAGCTGGAGGATTTTGGCCGGCATGCACGTGGTCTGGCACCGAGCGGGGCTAGGTGAACCTTCTCTTGAAGAAGTGAAGAGACTGTACCGGCTAAAAGCTAACCCCAGGTCGTACCATGGATGGTACTACCTTTCGGCATATGTCGATTCTTCCAACGTTGTCCGTAAGCTCCCCGATTCCAACAAAAACTTCAAGGATCTTTGGTTCTGGGCCACGGGAGATTGGGGACGGGTCCTGCGATTTTATGTAGAGGACGTCTCGGTCCCGGACATCTTCAGAGCGGGAGGTTAGGAGTCTAAAACTTATCATTCCTGTCCTTTAGTTTTTATACTAGGTTTCTAACTTCTTTTGATTCCTCCCAGCTTGTTGGAGGGATGCTCCCAAGGTTTCCCGTCAGGTTTGGAGGCGGGTATACTGGGCTCGGCGGTATGCCGCCCATTGGAGGGAGCTAGTTAATGATGCAGTTTTCGTTGCGTCGGGCCTTATTCGGACCGTTCCTCTGGAGGTCTCGGGTCGGATAGGTAGATGCATGTTGATCTTCTAACCAACTCCAATGTTTATTTACCATGTTTGATGTCGTCTTTCTTCTTCTTTGTTTTTTTTGTATGCTTAGGTCCTGAGCCTTTCTTTTCGTCTTTGCTTCTTGCAGGCATGTCGAAGAGACCGAAGTACCTCGATCGGTTGACCGGTGCCGCGAAGAGAACTAGCCCAGGTGGAGCTGGTACTTCTCGGAAACGACCTGAATCTTCTGAGGATAGAAAGGTGACCGCGGGGGTAGAACGGCCGAGCTCTCAAGGTCTATCTTCATCTCCCCGGGTGTCCCCAATGGGTGTTACCCGTCCTGATAGCCCTCCAAGACCTTCCAGGAGGAGGAAGCGTCGGTTTGGAGCTGTGGATACTCAATTGAGGCGGGAATTGGAGGAGGAGGAGGCTCCGAGCAGAGAAACTCCAGTTCGGCATGAGGGTCCTTCCAAGAAATTGAAGGGTGATGTGGTTCTTGGAGTTGATGACCTTGGGATGAATATTAGGGAGGCTACTTCCCATTTGGTACCGGCTTTTAATGAGCTGGCCGGGGCCGTACCTCCTGAGAAGATTCCGCGGTTTGAGGACCTTTCACCCGAGGAGGTGGTTGCCAAGTTGTGCTCCCAGCTGGCCCAGGTCGCTTCTTTTATTTCTCTTCTATATCTGTGGAGTCTTTCAGACTTTGTTTTTATTTTTCTAACTTCTTTTTTCTTTTCGGCAGGCAAATTATTTGGCAGCCAAGAATAAGGACCTTTTCATAAGCCTTTTGTCCGAAGGCGGCCAGGCCTAGAGGCTTCAGAATCGTCTTTCTGAAGTGGAGGCCAAGCTGGCTGGTGCCGAGGAGAGGAATAGGGATCATGAGCTGGCTGCGGTCGAGGCTGTCAAAACAAACAAAGCTCTTAAGGCTACTGCTACTCTGGAGCGCAAGAACGCTGAAGAAGCTAGAGCAAGTTTGGTGGATGCCCAGGCTGAGATCGGGCTCCTTAAGGTGGAAGTAGGCAGTGTGGAGTATAAGCTGCGGGCCAAGGAGGAGGAACTGGGACGGGCCCGTGCCGAGCTCAGGGATAAGGAGCTCGAGTGGGAGGCCGAGAGGGACTCCATTCGTCTTGAAGGGGTCAGTGATTGTGCTGAAATTATACCAATGGTGCTGCCCGACCTGGATATGGGGCCAGTCCATGCAGCCATCCGTTTCTGTAAAGGGGAAATATCTGAGGAGGAGTTCCAGAAGTGGCTCCCCCTTATTCCGAGGAGGCGATGGATCCCGACCCGATTTTGGTTGCTCCGGTCTCTCAAGTTTCCCAGGAAAGCCGACCTGAGGTTCCTCCTCCTGGCGAGGACTATCCTGAGATTCCACCTCTCATTCTTGAAGTAGAGGTCTCCCATGTTGCCGAGGCTGAAGCTGTTGTTCCCGTTCTTGAGACCGAGCCGATCTCTCCATCGTCTGAGCCAGCCGAGGAAGAACTTCCTGCCCCTGCGCGGGCTGATTAAAAAAGGGGTAACCCGGACGGGGCCCTGTGTACACTTGTCTTTTTTTTTTTTTTGTAATAACACTTCATATTTTTTTAATATATATATATATGTGTGTGTTTTCTGCTTTTCTCTTCTGTTCCTTGTTCTGGGTGTTCTTCTTCAAATGATTATTTAAGGCTTGTTCGAGAGGGGATGATACGAACCGAGACCCAATTTATTCAGTGGTTGAGGATGGACTCTGAATTGTGAAGGACACTGATGATTAGATGCAATCGGTGGGACGTAACCCGACCCCGAGCTGTATGGAACACTTGACCCTGGGGGAATGTTCGTCCCCAGTCCAAAAGATAGATTCGGTGGGATGTGGCCCGACCCCGAGCTGTATAACCAAGTGGCCTCGGCGGAACGAAATCCAGCCCCGAGCCAAATAACTGAATGACCTCGGCGGAACGTAATCCAGCCCCGAGCCTAAATATCCAAGCGGTCTTGGCGGAACGAATCCAGTCCCGAGCTGATTAATAAAGTGGCCTCGGCGGAATGAGTCCAGGCCCGAGCCGAACAATCATCGGGACTTGCTCCGAAGGGAAGGGAATCAACCTTTGAAGTCCTATCGAATCTGTCTTGGGCGTCCCCTTTTCAGACCGATGAAAAACAAAAAAAAAACAAAATTTTGGAAAATAAAACCAAAAAAGTGTAAACAATAGCACGGATACCTTAGAACAGCGTCCTGTCCGAGGTCTCCAAAACATAATTCTGAACTTTTCAATTCAGTGTCCCGGCGAACCAGGATTTGGATCAGAGAGCGTTTAAACGGTAAGGGCACATCCTCTATACGTCGGGTCACTGTGGAGCCTGTGTATTGTACGAGAGCTCCTCCTTACCACGTTGGAGCAGGCACACGCTATAAGGGCACAACGCATACCCGTGATGCGCCTCTCTTGGATCCAAATGATGAATGGATCAAAGAGTGTCCGGGATACTAAGGGCACATTTCTCCTTAGGTCCGGCATCACTGGAGCTAGCAATCGTCACGGGGGCATCATCATCCCCCGTGCTATGCTTTCCCACGGATCCATTACATCGGGTAGGTGAGGATCAAAGAGTGCTCGACACATTAAGGGCATGTTCCTCTTTATGTTCGGTAACACTGGAGTAAGCAATCGCCACAGGGGTATCATCCCTCCCCGTGCTATGCTTCTCACGGATCCCATGCATCGAGTATGTCCCTGAATATTCCGAGGACCCCGAGCTAAGAGAGACACTTGGTTCTGGGGGAATGTCTCGTCCCCAGACCAATGAGCATGACTCGGTGGGACGTAACCCGACCCCGAGTCGAATAGTCAAGTGACCTCGGCGGAACAAGATCCAGCCCCGAGGTGTTCGAAGCATTAAGGGCATATTCCTCCTTATGTTCGGTAACACTTGGAGCAAGCAATCGCCACAGGGGTATCATCTTCCCCGTGCTATGCTTCTCACGGATATATACTCTGATTCACTTTCGTCTCTGCTGTTTAATGCTCGTATGAAGTCGATTGATTCTGGTGTGACTTGTGCTTCTTTATGGTGGTAGCCGTGGTCGGGTAGTTGTGGGTTTTGTGCTTTTGACCCTGGACCGTTGTATTGAGTATGTCCCCGGGGTTTTGAATATGGTTCATAAAATTTTTATTTTTTAGAAGAGTGGGTGAAAATTGTGGAAAAGAAAGTTTTATTTATATTCGGGGACATACTGCCCTTCTTACAACTCTCTGCGGGTCATTTTGAGAGAGGCTTTATATTGAGTTGACGTCCCTTGTCGGGTTGCTGCAAAAGAAAAGAAGGAAGGGAGAATTTACTGAAAGTATTTTCTCAACATCTCGGCGTTCTATGGTTTTTTCAATCTTGTGTCGTCCAGCTGTTCTAGGATGTAAGCCCCTGGCCTTATCACCTCTGTGATTCTGTAGGGCCCTTCCCACTTGGCACCTAACGAGCCCTCCTCTGGTCGTCGGGTGTTTAAGGTGACCCTTCTCAATACTAGGTCGCCCGGGAGGAAGGAGCGGGTCCGAACTCTTCTGTTGTAGAAGCGGGCCATTCTTTGTTGGTAGACTGCTGCTTTCATAGCTGATTTCTCTCTCCTTTCCTCGATCAGGTCGGGGTGGTTTTTGATAAGTTCTTCATTCTGCTCATTCCCAAAGTGGCGGACCCTGTGAGTTGCTACCCCGATTTCTACTGGAATGACGGCCTCACATCCGTATGATAGGGAAAATGGTGTTTCCCCTGTGGAATATTTGTAGGTTGTCCGATGTGCCCATAGTACTTCTGGTAATTCTTCGACCCATAAGCCTTTGCATGATCCGAGCCGAGCTTTAAGGTTTGCCTTGATGGTCTTATTTGTTGCCTCAACCTGTCCGTTTGACTTGGGATGGGCTGGCGAGGCGAATTTTAAAGCGATCTGGAGGTCTTCGCAGAGCTTCCTGAATCCTTTGCTATCGAATTGTTTCCCGTTGATAGTGATGATCGCCCGGGGGATTCCGAACCTGCAGATTATGTTCTTCTTTACAAACTCTGTGGCCTTTTTCTCCGTGATGGTGGATAGCGGCTCGGCTTCTGCCCATTTTGTGAAATAGTCTATGGCCACGATTGCATACTTCGTCTGCCCTTGCCCTTTTGGCATTGGCCCTATGATATCTAGCCCCCACTGCGCGAATGGCCAGGGGCTGGACAAGGTGGTTAATTGTTCTGCCGGTTCATGGTGGATGTTGGCATTTTTCTGACAACCTTCGCATTTCTGGGCTACCTGCACACCGTCCTGATGCATGGTCGGCCAGTAAAATCCTTGTCTTAAGGCTTTAAAGGCGATTGATCTTCCTCCGGCGTGACTTCCACAGATGCCCGTGTGAATTTCCCTGAGCACATAATCTGCTTCCTCCTCTGTTAAACATCTCAGGAGGGGTACGGTATAGCCTCTCCAGTAGAGCACCCCTTCGATCAAGGAGAACTTGGTGCTTTTGAATTTTAGTTTCTTGGCCTCCTTTTTGTCTTTAGGGGTTTCCCCTGTTTCCAGGTATCTCCTAATTGGTTGCATCCATGAGTTTTTGCCTCCCTCTTCTACTATATCTACCTTCAGCTCCCCTATGCTTCTTTCTCGGAGGCATATGAGAGGGATTATTCTGGGGTCCTCGGTCTTCATTGAGGATGCGAGCCGGGCCAGGGAGTCTGCTTCACAGTTGTCTTCTCGTCCGATTTGTTCGAAGCGTACGTTCCTCACTCTATCCATCAACTTTTTTACTTCGGCTAAGTAAGCTATCATGGTCAGCTCCCTGACCTGAAATTCTCCCTTTAGTTGTTGAATGGCTAGCTGAGAGTCACTCCTTACTACCACGTTGTGGACTCCCACTACTGTGCATAGCCTTAATCCGGCCAAGATTTCTTCGTATTCGGCTTCATTGTTTGTGGCTTTGAAAGCAAATTTTAAGGCAAGCAACACTTTTTCTCCTTCACTGTTTTTCAACGCGATTCCTGCGCCATTGCCCTGTGAGCTAGCAGACCCATCCACTGACATTTCCCATTTGCTTTCCTCCGTGGTCAATATTTGGGGTTCCGCGAGTTCCGCAACAAAATCTGCCAAGGCCTGCCCTTTTATTGCTATCCTTGGGAGGTAGGAAATGTCGTGCTTGCTTAGCTCCACCGACCATTTCATTAACCTTCCCGAGGTTTCTGGTTTTTGTAAGATCTGCCGCAGGGGGTAATTGGTGTAAAATCCGATAGGGTGTGCTTGGAAGTAGGGTCGTAATTTCCGTGCTGTAGTGATCAAGGATAAAGCGACTAGTTCATGCACGGGATATCGGGTCTCTGCATCCAATAGAGCTTTGCTGACATAGTATACCGGTCTCTGGATCTGGTCGGCCTCTTGCACCAATACCGAACTCACTGCGTGTTTTGAAACAGCCAAGTACAAGTATAATGTCTCTCCTAGGAGAGGTTTAGCCAGGAGTGGGGGCTGTGCTAGATATTGTTTTAGCTGCTGGAAGGCCTCCTCACATTCCGGCGTCTAGTCGATCCCCTTTTGGTCCTTCTTGATGACTTTGAAGAATGGGTGGCATTTGTCGGTCGCCCGAGAGATGAATCGGTTGAGCGCGGCGACCCTACCTTTTAGACCTTGCACCTCTTTAATTGTTCTGGGGGATGTTAAATCTAGCACGGCTTGTATCTTCTGGGGGTTGGCTTCTATGCCTCGGGAGCTCACCATGTAGCCTAGAAATTTTCCTGAGGCCACTCCGAATGCACACTTCTCTGGATTGAGTCTTAAATTGTGTTTTCTCAGTAACTCGAAGGTTTTCTTTAGGTCAGTTACGTGATCTCTTGGTTCTCTGGACATTGTTATCATGTCGTCCACATATACCAACATTGAAGTGCCGATGAGTGGTTTGAAAATTTTGTTTACTAACCTTTGAAAAGTTGCCCCTGCGTTCTTCAGTCCGAAAGGCATTACTTTGTAGCAGTACAGTCCTTGATCGGTGATAAAAGTGGTTTTCTCCTCGTCTGCAGGATACATCCTGACCTGATTGTACCCTGAGAAGGCATCCATGAAGCTTAGTAGTCATTGGCAGGCAGTTGCGTCTACCAGTTGATCTATATTTGGTAGAGGAAAGCTATCTTTTGGACACGTCTTATTGAGGTCGGTGAAATCTACACACATCCTCCATTTTCCATTGGACTTCTTTACCAGTACTACGTTTGACACCCACTCGGGGTACTTTACTTCTCTGATGAAGCCAGCTTTTAACAGTTTTTCCACCTCGGACGCCACCGCTCTGCACCGTTTTTGATTGAAGATCATTCTCTTCTGTTTGACCGGTTTTAATGACGGGTTTGCTGCTAAGCGGTGACTGATGAATTTTGGGTTAATCCCGGGCATGTCATTGTGTCCCCACGCGAAGATGTCGGGGTATTCCCGTAGACATTCTAGCAGGCCTTTTTTTAGGGTTTCGTCCAAGTTTCCCTCTATCTTTATGCCTTTTTTCGGTCCGAACAGTTTTATTTCTTCTAACTCTTCTGCTGGGTATATTGAGAATCGTAGTGTGTTGGGTGTGATGTCAAGACGGAAATGTCACTCCAGTCATATGGAGATGATGATCGCGTAGGGATACAGAACTGGTTCTCTAAAAAGGTTGCAACCGTCGGGATAATATGACTTGGTCATGATTATCCGATATTAAAGAGACTAGTTGCTAGTTATCCGATATATGCTTCGTACGGGGCAGACACTGTACCAGCCCCAGGCCTTGCATGTGATCATCCGATACTGGACAGAAATACGCAATACTACGTATACTACGCCTGATACATATCATTTATTCCTGTAAGGATATTTCCAGAGAATTGGGAAGGCATGGCGCTTTGCTAGAAGCCAACATTGTCTTGTAAATCGGTATAAACGTAGTACGAGGTACTTACGTGTGCAGATAGTCCGACGACTGAATTTACTGCCAACATATCCGGGGATCTCATGGGTCGCTTCCCGAAGATTCACCGATGACGTATGACTCGCACTTTTAATTAATCTGGGATTAATTAGATGAGAGAGAAAATTAATCTGGGATTAATTGCGGAGATATTTTATCTGGGATAAAATATCAATTAAAGAGAGATAATGATTAATTTGGAATTAATCGGCAAATTAATATATTCGATATATTAAATGAAATTGGATTTCGACGCGAAATTGAAATTGGATTTTAATTCGGGCGAACGAATTAATTTAGAATTAATTCGTTAGCGATGTGAATAGTGACTTCGCTAGGCGTATTCATTTAATTACGACGCAACGGAAAATTCGAGTGCGACACGGAAGTCAAATCAAGCGTCAAATCATTAGTCGCATCAAACGTCAAATCATTAGTCACTTTGAATGATGTGACAACTTGTCACTTGATTTGATTGATTGATGGATTGATGGTGGTAGTTGGCAAACTTAAATGCCATTTGATTTTTGGTAAAAGATTTAATTGATTTTTTGAAAATCAATTGTGTATTAGATACACAAATCTTAAAAGCAAAAATTCATAACACATTTTATCTCTCTCTCCTCCAAAAATTCTTCATCTCTCTCACGCCCCTCTTTGGCATTTTCTGGTTTTATTTTGCTGGGCAGAACCGAATTAGATGGGAAGCAAAGTGCGATTTTGTGGCAAAATCGAGAGTGCTAGCACACTCCGAGAGACATGCGAAGGTGATAGGGAAGTCCACCCATGACCCGGGGAACATTTGACGAAGCTTGGAGCTTGTTCAAGGACCTCCAATGGCCGAAAATGAGGAGCAAAATGCAGCCCACTGCCGCACAAACCAGTGAGCAGATTTTCAATTTTTATTGCCTCAAGCGTCACTCAACCGCTCGATGTGAGTATTCCGCGACTTCCTCGAATGTATTCACACATGTTCATGCTTGTTTATTGATCCTTGGGACCTTAGTAAACTCCAACAGAGGAGTCCACTATCAAAGAATACTATACTCTTTCAAGTAATCTTGAAACTCATATGTTTAAGTATTTTACACTATGGTCCGACCGTAATGTTTTTAATACTTTTACCGGTCTGTTTTCTTACTTTGTGTCGAAACTCTTTGAATTACTCAAAAGTTTCTGACTTGTGTTTCATAAGATACACATAACCATAACGCGATGCCACATCCTTAAAGGTTACGAAGTATTCATATCCACCTCTAGCCTAACTAGACATGGGCCCACTTACGTTACTATGAACGAGGGCTAACAGATCGATGGCACTTGCACTTTTACCAAGTAAAAGGTGTTTTAGGCATTTTGCCTAATAAACTAGATTCGTAAACATCATTTGAATTAGAATCAAATCTGTCCTAGTATCCATTCTTTGAAAGTATGGATATACGAGTCTTGTTTAATGTGTCCCAGACAACAATGCCACTTTTAAGTCTCAACAGATTTATACAGTTTGAGCTTTTGTTTGTCATATTATATGTTTGAGATTTGTTTATATTCAAAATATAAATATTGTTATTCACATCTAATGTGTATAACTCAATATCATCTTTATAAACAAAACATCTAGTGTTCTGGAACATAAAGGTATACCCGAAACGGGTTAAACTAGATATAGAGATAATATTTCTAGTCAAACTAGGTACATTAAAATATTTTCCTAATTTAAGTACATGCCCAAAAGGCAGTTCCAAAACTTAGGTTTCTACGACCAAAACAACGACTCATGTCATGTTTCCGACTCATAGGTCGATCTCAACTGAAGCCAGTCTCCTGTTAATCAGTAGATCCCGCACATCAGTACATA
>SKCR01039760.1:0-123990 GCA_019454045.1 Zanthoxylum bungeanum
GGCTGTTCTTCAGCAAATGTTTGAACGACATATACATAGTTCAGGTATTAGATGCTTGAGTGACTGGCTATAGGCCAAGTGGGAGATTGTTAGACATTATGACCCTATAGCGTCACTGTTTTGTAAATGAATATTGTATATTATGTACAAAATTAACTATGTGATCATGAAATTGCCTTTTGCCGTTTTGTAATTATTATACTTTGATATATTGATGGCAAAGTCCATATGATTAGTTCCGTATTGAGATGATATGAGACAGTTCAATATAAAAGGTTAATCATTAAATATCCATAGTCGGAGTATTATCGAGATCGGACATCATCGATAATGCGGAATAGACTAGTATTGCACTGTGCGAGTTGTGATGGCACAACGGCATAGTTCTCATATATTTAAGTATTGGATACTTATGCAAGTGCGATAGGAGGTTGTTTTTTTACTGATGGTACGGAAAACAGCTTCGCTCTGGATAGACCCCGCGGAATCCCATTGGTAGTATGTCTGCGTGTCTATGGGAGGCCGCATCAGGGTGGTGTATATGGTCTTAACCTGAGACTTGCATCGCTAGTACTTGTGACAATCGGTAAACTTTGGTTTTGGTGGTTCGGGGCTTTAACCGGTTCTGTGTACGCCTCTCTTCTGGTTTATCGAGAATCGTAGTGTACTGGATGTGATGTCAAGATGGAAGTATCACTTCAGACATATGGAGATGATGATCACGCAGGATACAGAACTAGTACTCTATAAAAGGTTGCAACCGTCGGGACAATATGACCAGGTCAGGATTGTCCGATTTAAAGAGACTAGTTGTTTGATATCCGATATATGTTTCGTATGGGGCAGACACATTTCCAGCCCCAGGACTAACATGTGATCGTCCGATACTGGATCGATGTACGCGATACTACGGTATACTACGCTTGATAAAGATCTAATATTCCAAAAAAATATTTCTGGAGAATTGGGTAGGCATGGTGCTTTGCTAGAAGCCAACCTTGTCTTGTAAATCGGTAAAACGTAGTACGAGGTACATACGTGTTTGGATTATCCAACGACCGTATTTACTGCCAACATATCCGGAGATCTCTTGGGTCGCTTCCTGAGATTCACCTATGATGTTTGATTCGAACTTTATTAATCTTGGATTAATTACGGAGAAACTTTATCTTGGATAAAATGCCTTATTAGGAGAGAGAGACGATTAATTTGGAATTAATCGATAAAATAATATATTCGATATATTATTAAAGAAATTAGATTTCGACGCGGAATTAAAATCGGATTTTAATTCGGGCAAACGAATTAATTTTCGTTAGCGATCTGAATAGTAATTTCGCTAGGCGAAATATTTAATTCTCGTCGCGACGGAAATGCGTTAATTCGGAATTAGCGAAATCGAGCCCGAAAGTGTTGCGGACACATTCGTATTTTGAAACAGGTGGATCCGCAAATCACATCGCGATAATCTCTTACTTGACACGAATAGATGATGGATGTATCTAGTCACCTTTATGGGATGATACATTGTTCTCTTTCTCAATGTAAGATAATGATGCCATTTAATGAATTTTTGGAGGGAAAAAGCTTTACACGTTTTTTGAAGAGTTTTTTCTAAAAATTCATTTTGGTATATCATGCATCATGATTGCTTTTCTTTTCCTTGACTCACGGTTTTTGAAACAAAAGAGAACACAAGAAAATTGAAAACTCTCTCACCCTCTTCCTCTCTCCTTCTTCTCACCACGCCGTGAGCTTCTTCTTCAAAAAGGCAGAAAAATCATTTTCATTTCTCCATTTTTGCTAGCACATTGAAGGATCAAAAGAGGTGATAGGGAAACAACCTTGGAGCTTGGAACACTTGAAGACTTGAAGCTTCTCTCCCTCCTCTTCTTGGCCGAAAGTTTCACCTTCAAGGCTCAACGTTTTTTCTTCATCAATTTCGTCACAAGCTTTGTAAGTATGATTCCGCCATGCTTCAAGCTTTGCATGTATGTTATTTGTATTTCTATGGCTTAATCTTTCTTTGGGACTAATTATAGAAACCAACAATATGAGCCGGGAAAAGTTTGATTGCTAGATGCGCACTACCAGATTTCAAGGGACAGACCACTAAGAGAGGATTGGGGTATGAATCCGATGGGAATGAGCCGAAGACCAAGAAGAAAGGGATAAAGCTGATGGAATACTTTGTGATAGCCACATGATATCAAGGAGGTCCTGAACTAGTAGAAGTCAATGAGATCATAGTACCAGGATTCGAGATCTTCAAGGATGTGATAGGCAAGGAACCACAGGCAGAGGGAGTTACAAAAGAGAAAGATAAATGGGAAAAAGAACTGCTGCAGTTGGAGAATCTGACGCTCGATGAAAGCAAAAAGACAGAAGAAGACAAGGCTATAGATGATGAAGATTTTTTTTCCTGACTTATTTGTTTTTAATCATGCATTTATTAATATTAAAGACATTGATTTTGCTTACTTGTTCGAGTCTTTTTCGGTTAGTCTACATCATAACATATATGACATGAGCATATTTGACATTGATTCAAAAAAAAAATGCATTTAATCTTGCTACATGTGAAAACCCCAAGGAAATTTTAATTGCAAGTGAGGTTACCTCTGATGAGCGAAAAGAATTAGAGAGAATATTAATAAAATATGCAAAAGTATTCGCCTGGTCCTATGAAGACATGCCATGAGTGGACAAGAGTATTGCCCAGCACACGATATCGAATTATCTGAACATGAGACCAGTAAAACAGAAGCTCCGAAGAATGAGACCAGAATGGGCCAAAAAGGTTAGGGAAGAAGTCAAGAAAAGATAGATGTGGGATTCATAGAAGTGGTGAAGTACCCTGAATGGTTAGCCAATATTGTGCCGATACCGAAGAAAGATGGAATGGTCAGAATATGCGGGGATTATAGGGACCTCAACAAGGCTTGTCCAAAAGATGATTTTCCCCGACCTCATATAGACGTGTTGGTTGATGGCGCGACTTTATCTGCTATGTACTCATTCACGGATGGATTCTCAGGATAAAATCATGTCCTCATGGCCGAAGAAGACAAGCATAAGACTACCTTCATCACTGAGTGTGGTACATATTGTTACAAGGTGATGCCATTTGGACTTAAGAATGCGGGAGCCACTTATCAATGAATGGCCAATACATTGTTCCACGACTTGATGCATAATAAGATTGCGGTATACGTGGATGACATGATGGTTAAATCATAGACGAGGGTCGGACATATAGAAGCATTGGAGAAATTCCTTCAAAGAGTTGATAAGTACAACCTCCGACTCAACCCTAAGAAGTGTGTGTTTGTGGTAACATCAGGAAAGTTGTTAGGACATACGGTAGGAATGGGAGGAATGGAAGTGGATCCTGAAAGGATCAAGGCAATTACCGAGATGCCCGCACCAAAGACAAAAAAGGAAGTTAGAGCTTTTCTTGGGAAAATCCAGTATATCAGTCGATTCATTACCAAGTTAACATTAGTATGTGAGCCCATCTTCAAACTATTAAGGAAGGACCAGCATGTGGAATGGAATGGGCAATGTCAAGAAGCTTTTGACAAAATCAAAGAATACTTGCTTAAACTACCCGTCTTGAAACCCTCAAGGCCGAGCAAACCCTTGGTGTTGTATTTGGCCATATAACTCGAATCATTGGGGACGATGATGGTACAGGCAGATGAGACAGAGGTGGAACGTGAAGTCTACTACCTTAGTAAGAAGATGCTTCCGTATGAAGCCCACTATCAAGAAGTGGACAAGATCTATTTGGCGGTGACATGGGCTTCCCAAAAGTTACGTCATTACTTCCAATCCTATAAGATACATGTGGTAGCAAATGAGAATCCCCTAAAGCATTTGCAGTCAGTACCTTCGCTGGTAGGGAAGTTGGGCAGATGGTTAGTATTACTGACAAAGTTTGACATAGAATACCTCACCTCTAAGGTAATCAAAGGGCAAGCTGTAGCGAAATTCTTACCATTACAACCCATAGAAGGAGATCAATATAAGTTCAAATTCCCAGATTATGAGATTTAAACCATAACGGTCCAGGGGTAGAAAATGTATTTCGACGGGGTAGTGAATTACAAAGGGGCTGGAATAGGAATTATGATAGTAACCCCCGAAGGAGAAATCCTACCTATGGCCAAAAGGTTGACGTTCGGAGTAACCAACAACATGGCCGAATATGAAGAATGTGTCTTTCGACTGAAAGAAATAATAGCCCTATGAGCTAAAGACGTAGAAGTTTATGGAGACTCGATGTTGGTAGTTCGATAGATGCGAGGGGAATAGGAACTGAAAGAAGATCGGTTAAGACCCTCTCTACTCCACCTCATGAAGATGGCATAGGCTATCCTCGACTGTCAATTCCAGTACTTTCCACGAGAAGAGAACCAAATGGCGGATGCATTAGCCACCCTAGCCGTAACTTTGGAAAACCTGGAAAAATTGATAATGAGACCCACCCAGTTATGAGATAGAAAGAATCTTGGAAGTGGAAGTCGACGTTGGAAAACCTTGTTACTATGACATTATGTAGTATCTATAACGTGGAGAATTCCTAGAAGGAGCCGATAAGAAAGACAGAATAGCCATTTAGAAATTGGATTCCCAGTATGTGAGTTTAAAGGGAGAGTTGTACAAGATACAAGCCAATGGCATCCACCTGAAATGTTTAAGAAAATAGAAGGCTCAGAAAGTGATGGAAAAGGTGCACAATGGAGTATATGGACTGCACATGAATGGATTGAATTTGTCTCGCAAGGTAGTGAGACATGGATTTTACTGGTCAACCATGGAAACTGACTGCGCAAAGCTGGTGAAGCACTGTCACGATTGTCAGGCACATGGCAACTTGAACCATCTATAGTCTACAAAATTACATAGACTGTCGGAACCATGGCCTTTCTCAGCATGGGGTATTGACATGATTGGAGAATCAGGCCACATGTATCAAATGGACACTGCTTTATAGTAGTGGCGGTAGACTATTTTTCGAAATGAGTGGAAGTCGAGTCATTTCACAATATTTACAGTGAAGCAGATGGCCAAGTTCATAGCCCGAAATATAATATGTCGATACGGAATGCCACATCACGTAGTGACGGATAATGAAATCCAATTTCAGGGAGAAACAAATGTGATGTTGCAGAAGTACAGGATATGGCATCATAAGTCATCACCTTATAGGCCACAGGCTAATGGGGCGGTGGAGGCAGTCAATAAAACCATAAAGAAAATACTATCTAAGATGAAAGAAAGTTATAAAGATTGGGCTAAAAATTACCGAATGCCATATGGGGATATAGAACTTCAGTGAGAACGACAATGGGAGCCACACCTTATGCTTTGGTTTTACGGGATGGAGGCAGTGTTACCAATGGAAATAGAGATATAATCAATGCGGGTACTCACAGGGTGGAATTGTCTGAGTAGGAATGGGCCTCATAGAGGTTCGAACAACTAGCATTACTGGATGAGAAAATGATAAAGGCCTTGCACCACATGCATTTATACCAGAAAAGGTTTGCCAAGGCGTTCAACAATAAGGTAGGTCCCACTAAGATCAGAGAAGGTGATCTAGTGCTCAAGCAGTCGAAGCCATTGATGATGGACCCCAAGGGGAAAGTTCAAGCCCAATTGGGAAGGGCCATACCAAGTCAAAAATGTGATGGGGAATGGGGCAGTAAGACTGTCAGATTTGGAAGGGAATGAGTTCATTGAGCTAATCAACATTGACAGGCTGAAACAATTCTTTGCATAAAAAAAGAAAGAAAAAAAAGAAAGGCTCGTTAAGTTGAAAATTCGCAAATGACAGCCAAAGCAAAATATAGAGCATGAGTGAGCAAGAAAAATGGTTAATTGTAAAATCTGTGGGGAACAGTTAGCGACAGAGGTGTCATTGCAATACAATTCATTATTTCCTACATATGTACTAAGAAGAAATGCAAACGTCTTTATTGAAACAAATGTTCAAGATGTTCATAGATTGCATAAATTCCAGATAACTGGGAAATATTAGAGTCAAGTAATTACAAATCACGTCTTTTGTTTCTTAGATGTTGGACCAAGGTCAGAAGATCTAGTAGAAGAACTCCGAGAATGGAGAAAAACCTTGAGAATAAGGATGAGCAAAGAGCCTCGAGAATGAGGATAGATCTGGAAAAAAAATAGAAAAAAAAAGAAAAAAAAAAGAGAAAAGAAAAATTAGCTCGTTGAGTTGAAAACCTGAAAAGGCGACTCAGGCCAGATAGAGCAATCCGCTAAGTTGAAAACCTGAAAGGACAGCTTAAGCAAAAGGTAGAACAAACCTGCAACTCAATGATTTTCCGCATATTCAGGACAACAAAGGAAAGCAACGGGAATCGGAAGACATGATTTTCAGTATCCGAGAAGGGTAGTAAGAGAAAAAAATGCAAGCCGAGAATGAAAGCAAAGTCCTCAGGGAGAGGACATAGTTCGAAATCTGGGAATCAGAAGACATGATTTTCAATATCCCAAAGGGATGAGGCCACTTTTGAGAAGGCGTAATCTACTTTGAACTGGTGCGGGTAGCGAAGAGAAGAAAGCTGAGCCAAGTCTGGGGTGACCAGTCTACCACCCCGCAAATAAGGAACACAAAAGGATCTTGAACCATGAGACCAAAGAGAATTGAACAATCATTGGAGGATAATTGGCAGAAGGAAACTGTAAGCAGGACAAGGGGCGCCCAAAGGCCAAAAGGATTCCTAAAGGTGAGGAAGAAAAACACTCTAGCGCAAGGAATAGGGAATGCATACATGCATACACATTGCATACACACAATTTTTGTTCACAAGCTTTTAAGAAAGAGAAAAATTGGCGAAGACGAGCAACTCCTCGGGAATTAGGATGAGCATGTCGGGAATGGCACTCCGTGAATGAAGAACAACCTCGGGAATGAGGATGATCAAACCGGGAATGGCACTCCGGGAATGGAGAACAACCTCGGGAATAAGGACAAGTAAGCCGGGAATGGTACTCCGAGAATGGCACTCCGAGAATGGAGAATAACCTCGATAATGAGGACGAGTAACTCCTCATGAAAGAGGACGAGCAAGCTGGGAATGGCACTCCAGGAATGGAGAACAATTCGGGAATAAATCCCAAAGATCAAAGAATCTCACACTCGATTGTTCGGGAATAAAGTCCAGGGGTCAAAGCACCCCGCCATCAACTCAGCACAGTTCGGGAATAAAGCCCAGAGATTGAAGCATCTCGCAGGGATGAAACCAATGGTCGAAGCACCTCGCCATCAACTTAGCACAGTTCGGAAATAAATCCTAAAGATCGAAGCATCTCACATGGATGAACCCGAGGGGTCGAAACACCTCGCCATCAAATCAACTCAGTTCGAGAATAAATCCTAGAGATCGAAGCATCTCACAGGGATGAATCCTAGGGGTCGAAGCACCTCGCCATCAAATCAACTCAGTTCGGGAATAAATCCTAGTGATTGAAGTATCTCACAGGGATGAATCCCAGAGGTCGAAGTGCCTCGCCGTCAGTTCGAGAATGAATCCCAAAGATCGAAGCAAACAACTGGTAAGTCCGGAAAAGACCGACGAGCCAGGTAAGTAAAAATGCGTGCATGACTTTGATAGGGTTATCACTGTCACACACTGCACAAGCCCCATCAAAGTGGGGGCGACTGTAGACACTACATTTTTGCATAAGCCCGATGATGAGCCTCGTATGGAGGCACTACCTGAAAAGTTGCGGAAGTTGCGGAAAACGAATGCCGGAAAGAAAGAAAACCCCAAAATTAGCACCTCACTGTATTCAGACTCACTAGCCAGCCTCGAATTCGCTTAGTCAGTTCTGCTTCAAACCATAGCCCATTAAGAATAAGCCCATGCAGTCCACGCCAAACACCATACAAAGCCCCTGCAGCCCACGCCACCAACACCACACAAGCCCATGCATTCCACACGCCCAAGGCCCAAAAAGACACCATACACGCCCAAAAGAAGAAAACTGCATGCAAAACACATGCTCAAATTCCCTCATCAACATTTTCCAATTTAACAAAGATTTGAAATTCCATGCAAAATACATGCCAAAATTCCTCATCAACACTTTTCAATTTACCAATATTGAAAATCCCTCAAACATCTTACATGGAAATAAAAAAATCTTGAAACAAAAGGAAGGAGGAAGATAGTGGCGGCAATGGAAGAAAAAAAAAACCCTAGAAGGCACACTATAAAAAAGAGCCAAATCATCAAGGTGGGGGGACACTTTTCTTAACCCTTGGGGCGTGAAACTAAACAAAAAAAAACCTAAGAGCTCTTTCTTCTTCTTCATCACCGAAAATACAACAAAAGAACAGCCAATTATCGAAAATACAACAAAAAACCATCCTAAAACCGAACCAACCAGCAGCCCCCACCAAATAACCGAAACAAACAACCAAAATAGCCCCACCAAACAACTGAAACAGACAACCAAAAGAGCCCCACCAAAAACTGAAACAAACAACCAAAACAACCACCAACAACCCTACCACCACCAAAACCAGAAGAAACATGAAACCAGCCAAAAAACTGTGAACAACCATCACCAAATAAACCCTGAAAACCGTGAAACCCAAATAACCAATACAACCACCAAATAACAAAAAACAACCATAAAAAACCCACAATCACTGAACAAAATCCCAAAAAATAGCGGCCAAAAATCACCCAAAATAGCAGCCCAAAACCGTAAAAACAACCAGAAAAACAGCAGCCCAAAACAGCAAAAACAGCAACCAAAAAAATAGTGAAAATCGTGGACTGAAACAACAGAAACAGCAAACAGTAAATAGTAAATAGCAAGCAAAAAATAGCAAAATAGCGAGTGAAACAATGAACTAGAAACAACAAACAGCGAACCAACTTCAATCCTTCTGGCGACGGCCTAACGCGCTTCCAATAAAGCAATTTAAAATGTAAGACCTGAGGGCACCCTATTTATTTTTATAGTTTCGGACACGGCATGCCTGGTTGGACGTGAAATACGTCCAGCCGGGTATGCGAAATCCTACATCAAAGACGGCCAAATTTCTGGTCCATTTTTTTTCTCTTTCGGAATTTCGTTATTTAATTTTTTATCTATTAAATGTATTTATCTTTTTTATTATTTATTATTCGCTTTCATCGTTATTTTATTATTTCACATTTAGTTTGTTATTTATCTTTTTGTCTATATATTGTTATTTTATTATTTTGCCTTTATTTTATTTGTTCATTATCCGTATATGTATTATTATATAATTTCATGTAAATTTTTTATTTACACTGCATTAATGATTACATATGGTAGTATCCATTGTGTATATCGAATGGAAACCCAGACATAAATTCCGTAGCCGAATCCGAATGAACGGTAGTGCGGTCTGTACTTGGGATACAACTCCACGTACCACTTGGGAAATACCCATATATGTGTGACTAACCCCTCCTTTTATCGCTATTTAACTAATTGATATTTTCCCGCTCTTCCCCGCTTTTGATTGTTTATTATAATTTTCGTTATCGCATCTCGTACTTCTTAATTTAATATGCTTTTATTATTTCTATTAATGTTTATGGGTGTGCAAATTTGTGTTTATTTAAATATCTTGCATGAACTGCATAAGACTTGGCTAAACCATTGTGTGAACCCGTCCATTTTTACTGCATAAGTAAGGGACCATTCTAAACCCAACGGTTTGAGGTCTTCCCTTGCGAGGGGTGAGTGCGGCCTTAAACTTTTCCCAGTTCACTTGGGTGGCGACTCTTTTATTCTCTGATTTAGTCCCCCGCGGGCTACTCCGTACTCTCCATGGGCTGCGAGAGCAACAGTGTCGTGGTCGTCGAACATCATAGGCATAGCGGTAATACCCCATTCACTCATACATTCTCATTGTCAGTACAAATGCGAATGTTTTCTTGATATTGTAGTTGTATCGTGCCAAAGCTATGCAGTTATGACTGATGGTAGTTCATTTGCTCCAGTAGAACTTATATGATAAGAGACAAATTCAAGTGAACGTGTAAATCCTGAATGTGCCAAAGCTGTCAGGAGTACACCGATAACTTGAGTTTGTCACATAAAAGTTAAGCCTTGAAAATGACTCTTTGTGTACGTGCCAAAACTGTCACAACGAGAAACGATCTGAACCGAAATACATGAGTCACTTTTTATGATTGACAATGGTTGTCTACCTAATGAATATACATAGATGAGAACGTGCCAAAGCAGTGAGCCGAAATATATTTATTGGATCTACTTCTTATTGTTGAATTTAATTTAATTATATTATTGCTTTCTGTTTGAGGATTACAATATTGCGTGATTTGGTGGGAGGCCATCATTTAAATTAAAAATCCACATTTATTTGATGTTATGTTTTATATTGTATGAAATTGTATTATCTGCTATTTTTTCTTTTCGCTATCTGTATGATAGATTTGCGATGGCCGGCTCTTCATCTTCTAATCCTTTAGCTCGTATGCTTGATGCAAATAAGCTAATTGGGCCCGAAAATTTCACTGACTGGGAAATGGATTTGAGGATTATCCTCGAATCCGATGAGTGATTTATGGTATGCGTTGGATGGACCAGTTCCTCTAGCTATACCACCCGAGTCAACACATGAGGAGCATGTAACCTTCCAGGAATGGAAGGATGATGATCTACAAGTTAAATCATACATCCTCGATCGTTGACTCCGAAGTGAAAAGGAATATATTGATATGCCTGATTCATATAGCATAATCTTTCAGCTTAGGGAGCTCTTTATGAATCAAGAGCAGATTATTGTTCATAGGAGTGGCGGTGGAACTATTTCACTCAAGACGGTTGAGGTCCAACCAGTCAATCCGTATGTGCTTCATATGATTGATTTGATCGATCAATTGAGGCGATATGACTTTCCACTCAATGAAACTCTTGGGCGTAGTTTGATACTAGGCTCACTCCCGTGCATATTTCGCCAGTTTGTGTTAAATTATTATATGCAGGAATTCGCTGTTCTTATAGTGAGTTACTTAGGATGCTGCTCACAGCTGAGGAGGATCTTAAGAAGAGAGTGCCGACTCTCTCCTTCTCAAACCTATTTCCCTTTCTGCCGCTTCTCAAAAGAATGGCAAAGGAAAGAATAAGAAAGGCAAGAAGATCGCTCCTTAGGGTAAGACAGGGAAACCAAAACCCAAGAGAGCTTGCCGAAGACACATGCAACCATTGTAGCAAGTTGGACACTGGAAGCGTAACTGTATTGAATATCTTACCGCAGTTGAAGAGAGACAGAGCTTATACTTCAGGTATATTTATTTTTCCCGTTATTGATATCTCTTTAGCTTGTGGAAACTCTTCTTCTAGTTGGATTTTGAATCACTTGTCCTGTTCACATCTGCAATTCGTTGCAGGAGCTGAAGGAAAGCATAGAAAGCTGAAATCTGGATCGGTGCAGTTGCGTTTCGGAAGTTGAGACTCTTTGGATGCAGTTGCAGTTGGAGTATATGAGATTCCCTAGTCCAGTGGGAGCATTTTGTTAAATGACTGTTATTTTATGCCAGGACGTGTGGAATATATTATATCAATTTTTTTATTAGATACAAAAGGTTTTTGTGTAAATATTAAGAATTGCTCTCTGTATTTACATGATAAATATAATATTCATATTTTTCTATGTGCAAATGAGAATGGTTATTACATTTTGCATCCATCTAGAGATATTTTGAATGTTGGGACTAATAAACGAAATAGATCTAATGTTAATGATACAAAACTGTGGCACATGAGGTTAGGTCACATTGGCGTACGATGTCTTACCCAGTTTGTTTGGAATGGTTTGATTGAGAATCTCATTATTGAACCTTACTCGACTTGTGAATCTTGTATTCAGGGTAAAATAACAAAAGCCCCATTGTAGACATTGCATTTTTGTATAAAGCCCGATGATGAGCCTCGCATGAAGGCACTACCCAATAAGTTACGTAAGTGGCGGGAAAACGGACGTCGGAAGGGAAAATTTAGAAAATAAATACATTATCAAATATAATTCCTTTGTTTAGCCTCGGGCCTGCTTGATTGATCTCTGTTTTAAAATATTAGCCTCGGCCCAAAACCCTCGCAACCCATGAAAAGCCTATTACGCCCAAGCCCAATTCAAAATAATTAAATCATATTTTAAAACACATGTCAAAATCCAATCAAATCCCCTTCATAATTTAAAACAAATCCCCTTCCTAATCTAAATAAATCACCTTCCAATTAAATATATTCCCTCACCAAAAATACCAATATCCTTTCCTTAAATAATTGAATTAAATCCATCCATTTTTTGCATTGATTTTGTTTTCTTGTTTGAAGATCCCATGCACAAGGAAACCCTAGAGCACAACTATAAAAATAGACCTATACGAAACCCAATTCCTCTCTTGGACACTCTCCATTGGCTCTCACAACTCCGGCTCACACAAAAATCACGAAACAAAGAATAACCCTAACCCTCACGGCAGGTTCTCTTCCTTGGCCCTCTTTCTCTCTCTCAAAACCGTGAAGTAACAATAAACCCTAACTCTCGCCTCCCTCTAAAAACCCTAAACTAATAAAACCCCTCACAGCTCTTCAATAACCCTCACGCTCCATACACAAAAATCTAAGCCAGCATCCCCTCACGTAGATCTTGCACTCCACTCACACCAAAGACGCCACTCATGGCACAATTTTGAACCCGTCAACACATCCATCTTCTCAAGCCATAAGCCACGCCATAACAAATAAACCCTAGCAGACAACTAACGCCCTTCAATCCACGCACAACAGCCCTAACCACGTCATTTCTTCAACCTAGCCAACATGCCACAAACACACAGGGCTCACTTATCAACAACACTCTCTCTCGGCCTCCCCTCTGCCTCTCTCTCAACACAAGCCACTCACTCATAACAAACCTTCAACGCACTGCCCCTCTCCACACACGCCCTTCGATCCACGCACAACAGCCCTTCAACCAGCAAATAACCCTTCATTTGGCACGCCATTTTCTGACCAACAAAAGCACCCCTCACGCACCTAACACACGTCCCCAAAGCAGCCAAAACACAGCCACAAAACCCTAGTAGCCCTTCACCGACCAGAAAACCCAAGTCAACATGGACAAACCCTTAAACCATGATCCAGACCACCCAAAATACACTCCCAAAATAGTCCCCGAACAGCCCCTGCAGTCCCAAAATAATCCTAAAAATCAGCCTTTAAACTGAGAGAAAACCAGTTCCCGAAAATCTCGAAATAATCCCAAAAATAACCTCGTAATAGTGATCGGAATACAGCAGCAAAACAGTCTGAAAACAGTAAAGAAAGACGGAGAAAACACCAGTGAAAATAGTGAAACAGTGAAGGAAAACACTGAACCAGAAACCAGAAAAGTTACGCAGCATTAACCCTTTCGGCGACGACGTAACGCACTTCTGAGAAGCAACATAAAAGGTAAGACCTGATGGCACCCCGTTGTTACATTTTATTTTGTTATCCCGGACACGGCATGATTGGTTGGACGTGGAATACGTCCAACCGGCATGAGAAGTCCTATATTAAAACGGCCAAACTATTGGTCACATCTCTTTAATATTCCGCATTTATTTTCAGTCATTTATCTTCCTTTAATATTTCACACTTAGCTTACTATTTATCTCTTCCGTTATTTATTGTTGTTTCATCACATGCATTATCATATTTCATGTATACATTGAGTTAATGATTGTGTTATGTTAAATGGTCGGTGCTATCTCTCGTGGTATATCGGATGGAAACCCAGACGTAAATTCTGTAGCCGAATCCAAATGGACGGTAGTGCGGTCTGTACTTGGGATACAACTCCACGTACCGCTTGAGAAACTTTCAAGCCCGTGTTTCATTTTGTGATTTAAATTTATGTTTATTGTTCTGCTATTCATTTTCTATGCATTGTTTCTTCGTTTATGCATTGTAATCTAGTGCACATGGCTAATTACGTTGGTTTTAAAGGTCCTCAATTTGAGGAAATGCCTAAAGACTACCTTTACCATAATTTTTGCCGCTCCTTTTATTATTTTATTATTTACCTTCCGCATATTATTGCTTTGTTTACTCTTGTATTGCTATCTAGTGCACATGGGATAATCACGTGGGTTAAAGGTCCTCTATTAGAGGGAAATGCCTAAAGGCTACCTTTACCACGATGTTTTGCCGCGCCAGACGAAGTGCGTTTGATTGAATGTGAGATATGTTCAATCGGGCATACGAGGTCCCATATTATTACTTTGTTTATTCATGTATTGTTACTTGATGCGCATGGGCTAATCACGTGAGGGAAAGGTCCTCTATTCGAGGGAAATGCCTAAAGGCTACCTTTACCACGATGTTTTGCCACGCCGGACGAAGTACGTTTGATTGAACGTGAGATACGTTCAATCAGGCATACAAGGTCCCATATTATTTATTTCTTCATTCATGCATTGATAATCTTGATGCGCATGGGCTAATCATGTGGGGATAAAGGTCATCTATTCAAGGGAAATGCCTAAAGGATACCTATACCACGATGTTTTGCCGTGCTTTTTCATTATTCCATTATTTACCTTTTGTATATCATTACTTTTCTTATTCATGCATTGTTACTTAATGCGCATGGGCTAATCACTTGGCTTAAAGGTCCCCCATTTGAGGGAAAAAGCCAAAAGGCTACCTTTACAAAACGATGTTTTGCCACGCCGGACGAAGTATGCTTGATTAAATGTGAAATACGTTCAGTCGGGCATACGAAGTCCCATATAGATGTTGGCCTTGGTCGCATCTCTTTTATTTCCTTGTTATTTACCTTTCTTGGTTGTTATGTTTTCATTCTTCACTTTGCATTCATGTTGCATTAATGCTTGAGTGTTGCCTTTTGTGGTATATCGGATGGAAACCCAGACATAAATTCCGGAACCGAATCCGAATGGACGGTAGTGCGGTCTGTAATTGGGAAACAACTCCACGTACCGCTTGAGAAGTACTCACACACACGTTTACGTCATTTTAAATACCATTTTGGTAACCTCGTTCGAACGCATTATCAAACGCTACATGAATGCATGCATTCTGCCTCGGTCCGTTCGAACGCGTTTCCGGATGCTATACGATCGTGCACATTCTGTCTCACTTTTGTTTGAACGCGTTTCAAAATGCTCCACAAACACATGCATTTTGTTTACCATTTGAACGTGTTTCCGAACGCTGGACGAACATACATGCAGTAAACACATTTCTTTTCATCACATTTCATGCATGTTTGCTTTTTTGCCATTTCTTTGCATTATGTACCTAATTACCCATTTTTATTATTATTGCTTTTACAGTTATTATTTGCTTACATCTTTCGCAATTCTTAGCTTAATATGTCTATGGGATTATGCATTTGTCTTCTTTTTTATTTATTTACATTTATGGGTGTGCAATGTGTGTTGATTACATTATCTTGCATGTGTTGCATAAGACTTGGTTATACTATCGCATAAATCTTTTCATTACAATTGGCATAAGTAAGGAACCATTCTGAACCCAACGGTTTGAGGTCTTCCCTTGCGAGGAGTGAGTGCGGCCTTAAATCATTTCCCAGTTCACACTAGGTAGAAACTCCATTTTATTTCTCCGGTTTGGTCCCCAGCGGGCTACCTATAGACACTGTATTTTTGCATAAGGCCCGATGATGAGCCTCGTATGGAGGCACTACCACCGAGAATAACCCAAAATACACCCCAAAATAGTCTGGAATTAGCCCATACAAACACCTAAAAATAGCCCCCTGAAACACCGAGAATAACCCTCAAACATAGGCCAAAACAGCAGCCCGATCATCGAGAAAAACAGCGAAGAAAATAGCGGAAACGACAGTCCAAAATAGTGGCAAACCATAAAATAATGGAGCATTAACCTGTAGACACTGCATTTTTGCATGAAAGCCCAATGATGAGCCTCGCAATGAGGCACTACCCTATAAGTCGCGAGAGTCGTGGGAAACGGACGTCGAAAGGGAAAATTCTGAAATTAATAGCTCGTCAATTTTTAACTCGCTGGTTGTCCGCGGATTCGCTCAGTCGATTCTTGTTCTAAAAATTAAAAATCTTGGCCCAGAACCCACGCACCCACCAAAAGCCCATATGTACCCATCCAAAACCCTAACCCTAGCTCACCACTATATAAGGACCCCTAAACTAAACCTAGCCCCTGGCTTCAGCCCATGGAACTCACGCCAAAAAGAAAACAAAGAAGAGAAGAAAACAAAAAAACCCTATTTCCATAGCCCCCCCATCTCCTCTCACTCTCACGGCTCATCTCTCGTTATCTTCTCCGATCTTTCACCCTGAAACACAAAGGTACAAAAACAATAAACCTTCAACCCAGCCGACCTTCTCTTTAACTAAAAAAAACAACAACAAAAAAACCCAACTACATGATCAACTCTGACCCACTTTGAAACCCAGCGGCAACCAAAAACACAAGCGGCGTATTTACAAATTACAAAGCCAGATTTTACTATATATATTATTCGACTTGCTGGTTGCTTTTTATTTATAATAATATATATATAAACGCTGATTGTGTGTTTTGTGTGGCGTTTCTTGACTATTGACTCCGCAGTTCGGTCGGTCAGTTTTGTTAAAATGTAATTCTGAAAGCAGTGAGAATCGAAAATAATATCATATCTTGTTATGGCGGAAACTCGGTCTGTTTCTGTAAATGATTTTCTGGTGAAGAGGCCGAGAGGTGATGAGGAGAAGGAGGTCAATAATAATGGGAGTGCGTCGATGGAGATGGATTCCAACAAACAGCCTGATTCTATCTCCTCTATTATTCCTGGCTGGTTCTCTGAAATCAGCCCAATTGACCATAAGTTTGGTAAAAGACCAATAGCTGTTGACTGGGCTGTTCCAAAGAAAATTTTTAGTACTTGTGGAGCAGCTGCTGCTGTATCTGGAGATGCACTATAGAACAAAAGGGATGGGAACAGCGACACTGGTAGTGATGATGATTTGGATAACGATGATGCAGTTTCTGCTCCAGATGACTTAAATTCATCAGACAAAGAAGACACGCACACGCTTTCTAATGTTGATTTTGATGAGGAAGTAGACATAGCGAGGAAGCTTCTAAATAAGCTTACTTCTTCTAAAGGCTCTCTTCTCTCTGTCAGTGATGATTCTGCACTGGTCGAGGGAAACAAGAATCCAGATTCTGATAAAATAGTTAATGTGCCAAATAAGTCATATAATGAAACTGAAAAATTATCAGATGTTTCTGAACTTGAAAACAACCACCGAGAAAACAGCGAGCAAAAACAGTAGAAAATACCTCTAAAACAGTGAACTAGTGAAAACAACGGAAATGCTAACCCTTCCGGTGACGTCCCAACGCACTCCCGAGAAGCGACTTAAAAGGTAAGACGTGAGGGCACCTTTTGTTGTATTTATTTTATCGTCCTGGGAACGGCATGCTTGGTTGGACGTGGAATACGTCCAACCGGGTATACAAAGTCCTACATTGAAAACGGCCAAATTCTTTGGTCACATATTTATTATTCCGCATTTAGTTTGTATTATTATCCTTTTATTATTTCATATTTAATTTACATTTATTGTTGTTTTATTGTTCCGCATTTTTGTTTTGTGTTATTTATCTTCCTTGTTATTTCGCATATTGTCTCTTCGGTTTTTTTTATTGTCATATGCATTATCATATTTCATGTATGTCAAATTGGGTTAATGATTGCATTGTGTTGATGCTTGCGTGTTATCCCTTGCGGTATATTGGATTGAAACCCAGACATAAATTCTGTAGCCGAATCCGAATGGACGGTAATGCGGTCTGTACTTGGGATACAACTCCACGTACCACTCAGGAAATACTTACATAAGCCTGATCAACTTCCTTTTATTTGCTATCTATTCATTGGCGTTTTTGCCTTTGATTATTTATTATTTTCATTTTCGCATCTTTTACTCTTTAATGTAACATGCTTCCATTGTTTCCATTAATCTTTATGGGTATGCAAACTTGTATGTCATTTGAATTATTTTGCATGTACTGCATAAGACTTGTTTATACTATTGCACAAATTATTTCATTACAAATGGCATAAGTAAGGGACCATTCCGAACCCAATGGTTTGAGGTCTTCCCTTACGAGGGGTGAGTGCGGCCTTAAATCATTTTTCCGGTTCACACCGGGTGGCTACTCCATTTATTTCTCCGGTTTAGTCCCCCGCGGGCTACTCCGTACTCCCGCCCGGGCCGCGAACCCGGGACAGCGTCACCGATTTCTGTGTCCCACCGGCGACGACGTAACGCACTTCCGAGGAGCATCTTAAAAGGTAAGACCTGAGGGCAGCCTTTGTTATATTTTATTTTGTCGTCCTGGAAACGGCATGCTTGGTTGGATGTGGAATACGTCCGACCGGGCATGCGAAGTACTACATTAAAAACGGCCAAATACTTTGGCCATATATTTCATTATTTGGCATTTATTTCGCGTTATTTGTCTTTTTACTATTTCACATTTAATTTGGATTTATGGTTGTTTTATTGTTCCGCATTTATTTTGTGTTATTTATCTTTCTTCATTGTTTCGCATGTTTGTCTCTTCGGTTATTTATGGTTATATGCATTATCATGTTTCATGTATGTCATTTGAATCATCTTGTATGTGTATGTTACGTAAGACTTGGTTATACTATTGCATTAATCACTTTATTATAATTGGCATAAGTAAGGGACCGTTCCGAACCCAACGGTTTGAGGTCTTCCCTTGCGAGGGGTGAGTGCGGCCTTAAATCATTTCCCAGTTCACACTGGGTGGCGACTCCATTTTATTTCTCCGGTTTAGTCCCTTGCGGGCTACTCTGTACTCCCGACCGGGCTGCGAGCCCCGGACAGCGTCACCAATTTATGTGTTCTACAGTCTGGCGACTCCACTGGGGATAGAGAATCGGCCCCGAAATAATGTCTTGTAATTTTTGTGATTTTTTGCTTTAATTAACCGTGTCTACAATTGGGTTGGGACCAAGGGGTTTAACCAAAGGCATTATTAGAGCTAGGTAATGATTTGGTGTCTTCATTCATTCACTACCTTTTTTGTAGCCAAAAGGAAAAGCTGTGAAGACATCTAGATAATCATTTACTCATAGCTTACTTTGATGGACTAATTTGGAGGATCTATTGTTATTCCTGTCACCAAGGCAATAAGAGCCTAAGAGGCTAGGGTATCTAAGAGAGTTCGCTCCAACCTCCCTCTGGGGAATCTTCAATAGGGAAATCCATTTGACAGTCCTTCAGGTATCGAGAAGTCATTTTCACTCGAAGCGGTGGATCGTTATATGGTATCATCACTCATTGTCAAATATCTTAGGGTATAAAAAAGGTGCGCTCACTTGGTCGCTCGAACCCTTGAGTGGGGAGACCTAGTTGTGGGCAATCCTTCACTGGTGGGAGCCTTTATCTATACTCCTAAACCCGCATGTGAACCATAGTTGTATGACTTATAGAAGCCACCCTTTTTTGCTTGTGTTTGGGACCATCATCATTTGGATTCAGTTAGACTTCTTGTCATGGGGTGTGAACTTATTGGGCCATTTAAATTGGGACGAGTTTGTGCCTTATGACAATTGGGCCAAAAGCTTCTAAATTGTCGATGGGCCACTTTGTGTTTGGGCCCCCTATCATTTGAAGTTGTTTAGCCACGTTATTGCGAAAGTGTAAACCTGTTGGGCCTTTTACAACTGGGACAAGTTTGCACCTCGCAATAATGTGATTGAATGCTTCAAAATTATAATGGGCCAACTTGTATGAAAACCTTGATGGGTTTAGAAAGTCCAAACATGATCCAAATTTGCTAGAAGCATGAGTTTGATATCCACACTGGCTTTCATCTAGAAAGGATACGCCTTGTTATGACATATTTGTATACTTTTGGATGCTTCCAAGTGTTATCCCCTTGAACACGGTCACCGAAAGCCCAATTCGTCGTTTCTAGACAATGGCATGATCCCATAATCGCCTTAGTCCATGTTGTAAATGGGAGGTCTTTGTCTTTTACCGATGGAAAGGGAAAAAGGTAGCCGAGGTTCACCCCGTAGCATAGGAGAGAGCGATTTTGTAAGACGTACATAGAACCAAAAATAGACTTATCACGAGTGCGGGAGAATAAGGTCGGAAGGATATATTATGTTTGGTTACCTCACATGTTTTATATATTTCATGCATCGCACGCATACATGTACCATGCTAACTCGTAGTCTTAAAAGCCACCATAGATTTCTGTTGGGTTAAGTGTAAAAGAAGACTTGTCAAGAAGAGCTTAGCAAACATTGATATCGGGGAAAGGAAACCGGGGAACAGAAAACTTTACGGCAATGATTGAAAGACCATTGTGAAAAAAAAATAAAAAATTGTTGTTTGTTCTTAGTCCCTAATAGTTAGGCAAAGTCCAATGATGGAATGTTTGCTTTAGGATGAAATCTTAGAAACGATAAACTCTTGACGTGCTTTTATCTGATACTTTGAGTAGTTAATCTATGTTAGACTCGTAAGCACTTGATTATGGTTCTTAGAAGTGAAAACCTGAGTAGTTAGCAAATTGACTAGTTGAAGAAATTGTAGGTCGGTGAATGATCGTTCACTTAAATGTCTATCCTGATTTGCTTATGTTATGATGTGTTTTATGGTTGAAAATAAAAGAAAAGTCTCTAAAGAAAAGAATTAAACCACATGTAACCAATAAGCATGAAGCTACCCATAGGTGAGTATTAGGACCACCATGAGGAGAAATGCTACCTTAAAGGGTAGGTGTATTGAAAAAAAAATGTTCAAAACGAAAAGAAAAAAGAGAGAGACAAAAGAGAAAGAAAATCATACCGCATTGAGGACAGAAAAGCAACTACAGGGCATAATTGAGACATCTAGGTTGGTTTGACCTATCGATCCCAATTTTTTGATGAAATCATTGAGTTGGCTTACCTGGGGATGAATTTGCAAAAGAACATTTGCACACACACACTTTAAGTCTAGCTTAGATCATTTATTCAACAACTCGAATTTGAGTTGCATTGAGTGTTTTGAAGGTTCTCTGGTTTCATTACTGGGCATTCATTGAGGACAATAATATGTATAACTATTGGGACTATTTCGTAGCATATAATATAGTTTGTTGATATGGAAGACCACATCACGTGGTCCACTTTGACCTAGTACAAACAGTAGAGAGCAGAAAGCTAAGCCAAGACTGGGGGCGACCAGTCTACTACCCCGCAAATAAGGGATATAAAGAGAACTGAGTGTTGGAGTTTGCTAAGCTCCCAAGGATCAATAAACAAGCAAGAAACAAGTGCGAATACAAATCAACGAAGTTGCGGAATACTCACATCGATCGGTTAAGCGACACGCGAGGCAACAAAAATCAAATTCTACCCACTGGTACATGCGGCAGTGAGCTGCTACTGCCTCCTCCAAATTCGGCCATGGGTAAGCTCCAAGATTAGTCAAACGATTCTCGGCTAATGGGTGAACTTCCCTATCACCTTCGCATAACTTCGTAGTGTGCTAGCACTCTTGATTTTGCAACAAAATCACACTTAGCTTCCCTTCATTTTTGGTTCTGCCCAGCAAAACAGAAGAAGAAATATGCCATCCATGGGCTTGAATGAGAGAGAGGGAGAGGAGAGAAGAGAGAGTTGTGTAATTGATTAATTTTTTTCTAAAAACAATTAAACATATACCAAATACAACTTTCAAAAGTCAACATGAATTTTGGCTCCAAAATTGGCATTAAATGCTATCCACCAACTAACATCAATCACAAGTGACATGTTGTCAATCACTCAAAGTGACTTATGATTTGACGCTTGATGCGACTAGCGATTTGACGCTTGATTTGTCTTACGTGCCGCACTCGAATTCGAAATGCGAATGAGCTCGCAAATAATACCGGGCTCGGGTTCACTAATTCCAAATTAACGAATTTTCTGTTACGACGTAATTAAATGATTACGCCTAGCGAACTCACTATTCACGTCGCTAACTAATTAATTCTAAATTAACTCGTTTGCCCGAATTAAAATCTAATTTTAATTCCGCGTTGAAATCCAATTTCGTATAATATATCGAATATATTATTTAATCGATTAATTCCAAATTAATCGCTCTCTCTCTTTAAATGATATTTTATCCCAAATAAAATATCTCCGCAATTAATCCCAGATTAATTTTCTCTCTCATCTTATTAATCCCAGATTAATTAAAAGTGTGAGTCATACGTCATCGTGAATCTTCTGGAAGTGACCCATGAGATCGTCGGACTATCCGAACACGTAAGTACCTCGTACTACGTTTATACCAATTTACAAGACAAGGTTGGCTTCTAGCAAAGCGCCATGCCTACCCAATTCTCCAGAAATATCCTTACAGGAATAAAGGATCTATATCAGCCGTAGTATACGTAGTATTGTGTATGTCAATCCAGTATCGGATGATCACGTGCTAGGCCTGGGGCTGGAATTGTGTCTGCCCCGTACGAAGCACATGTCGGATGTCTGGTAACTAGTCTCTATAATCGGATAAACCTGACCTTGTCATTTTATCCCGATGACTGCAGTACTTAAGAGTACTAGTACCGTATCCTACGTGACCATCATCTCCACTATGACTGGAGTGGTACTTCCGTCTTGACATCACACCCAACACACTACAATTCTCGATATACCCAGAAGAAGCGTACAGAGAAACCGGTTAAAGCCCTGGACGACCAAAACCAAAGTATATTGATTGTCGCAAGTATTAGCGGTGTAAGTCTCAGGTTAAGACCAAATACACCTACCCTGCTTTCGGACTTCCATAGACACATAGTCATACTACTAATGGAATCCCGAGGGGGTCTATCCAGAGCGAAGCTGTTTCCCGTACCATCGGTAAAACAAAACCTCCTATTACACTTGCATGAGTATCCTATACCCAAATATATGAGAACTATGCCGTTATGCCCTCACAACGCGCATAATTATAATACTTGTCTTTTACACATTTATCGATGTCCAATCTCGATAATACTCTGACTAGGGATATTTAATGATTTATCCTTCGTGGACTGATACTGTCTCATATCATTCTCAATCCAGGAACAAATCACAAGGACCTCATATCATTTATACATCTAGGTGATCTAATCACAAATGATAAGAGATCAATCTCTTTTGTCACATAGTTAATTTGTACAACACACCATGATATGTACAAATAGTGACGCTATTGGTCATAATTGTCCAACAATCTCCCACTTGGCCTATAGCCAGTCACTCGAGTGTCTTACACCCGAACTATGTACGGTTGGCTCCAACTGCTGAGAAAAGACTTTCATCAGCGGATTTGCATGATTATCGTCTGATGCGATTTATTCGATCATCACATCACTACGATGTATGATCTGAATGAATCAGATGATTATCGAAGTATGTATCTGGATCGTTGATGAGACCATTAATTCTTTAGCCTGTGCTGCAGCCTAGCTCAGCTGCTAACAGAATTATATCTAATCTAATTAGATTTATTATCGACCCAGAAGGCTTCTATTGCCGCCTCAGCTGCATCAATAACCCGCATCTATTATTTATACGGTAATAGTATCTTGCTTGGAAGATTTCCAGCTCACTGTTCCGTTATTAAAACTGTATAGTACCGTTTGTGACTTATAGTCATTTTATCGGTTTAGGAAACTTGCTACAGTGATCCCAGTCACTTCAAGTTCTCCATCTCCATAGTTTGAGATAGCATCCTTAGTTCTCTAAGAAACTAACAGATGTTCTTAATATCAATCCAGTGACTATCACTTGGATTGGCCTGATTGTGAATCCATATGCTCAAAGCGTATGAGACTCCAGGACACGTACATTTTTCAAAGTACGATTTCTCGGAGAGTTTTCTCGAAAGCCAAGCTTTCACCGATTATTATTATAGGAATATCATTTCCAAGAAATGACATATTATCATTATTTATAGGACAAGGATTGTCAGTGCGCTCCCACTAGCCTTCTTATATACATAAGAATCATTTCGTTTTGAATTAAATCATACACCATTATGATTACATCAAAACGATAATTCTAAGAACCTATTGCTTGCTTCAATCCAAACATGGATCGAATAACCTGCAAACCTTGTTTGCTAGTTTTTGGTACGACAAAACCGACATGATGTTGTAGAGAAGTGGCTGAGAATACAGAAGGTGCCGAGGGAGATGTAGTGCTGCAGCAGTTGAGGAAAACCCGAGCACAAGTGAGTATCTGGGATTTGTTGTGTGCATCTCAGGAGTACAGACGGGCCATGGTTAAGGCCTTAAGCAAGATAGTAGTGACGGAGGATGCCAACCCCGCAATGTTGTTGGGTCAATGCAAAATGAGGCTTTGCAGGCAATCACTTTTTCTGAGGAAGAACTCCCAGCTGGGGGGAGAAATCATAATAGACCTTTGTTTATCAGAGCTGAAGTGAGGGGTAAAAGGACCTCTTGTGTGATGGTGGATGATGGCTCATCCATCAATGTGTGCCCGTTGAAGATTTTAGCCAAGCTAGGTATGAAAACAACATATCTGGATCCCTCTTGTATGACTATCAAGGCTTATGATGACAGTAAGCGAGGAGTTGAGGGTACCTTTGTAGCAGCAGTCAAGGTTGGTCCTATTGAGGACGAAGTTGAGTTCACAGTGCTGGATATCCCAGCTACTTTTGCCTTGTTGTTGGGAAGGCTTTGGTTTCATAAGCTTGGGGGCGTGCCCTCCACTCTGCATCAGATGATTAAGTTCCCATATGGGGGAGAGATTGTCACCATCCGAGCTGAGGTAGATAATGTAGTGGCTGCCTTGGAGATACAGCCTTTCATGAGGTTTCAGGTGTCAGCAACTTTTGAGGAATGAGTGGATCCTACGGTGGCTAGGATCATGAAAAAAATGAAGTTTGAGCAGGGTGAAGGTTCAAAATTGTCAGATTTCAGAGGACAGACTACTCGGAAGTGTTTGGGATACACATCTGATGAAGAAAAGCCGAATATTAAAAAGAAAGGGTTGAAACTGGCAGATTGTTTTGTGAAGGCTTCAGGGTATCAGGGTGAGCCCGAACCAATAGAAGTTAACGGGATTGTGGTACCTGGTTTTGAGATCTTCCAAGAGATGCTGGGCAAGAAGATGCTGACCAAAGAAGTTGGGGAAGAAACAGAGAATTGGGAAGAAGAACTGATGAAGTTGGAGTGCCTGACTCTTGAAGAGGATATAAAGCCTGAAAAGAACCTGGTTGCAGAGGAAGAAGTGTCTATAGATGATGAAGACATTTACCTTCCAAATTTGTTTGAATGTACTTCCGCATTATCCAATAATAAAGACATTTCTTTTGCTTACTTGCCTGAGTCATTTCCATTTGCTCTACATGAATCAAGCATATTTGATATCAGTTCTGCCAGAACTACTGCATTTAACTTGGGTACATCTGAGAACCCCAAGGAAATTCTGATTGCAAGTGAAGTTACCTCCGAGGAGAGGGAGAAATGAGAAGAATTGGTCAGTATGCCAAAGTGTTTGCTTGGTCCTATAAGGACATGCCTAGAGTAGACAGAAACATTGCCCAACACACAATACCAACTTATCCGAATATGAGGCCGGTGAAACAGAAACTCCGACGGATGAGACCAGAATGGGCTGAGGAAGTCAGAGAAGAGGTTAAGAAACAGATAGATGTGGGGTTCCTGGAAGTAGTGAAGTATCCTGAGTGGTTAGCAAATATTGTGCCAGTACCGAAGAAAGACGGGAAAGTCAGAATGTGTGTGGATTACAGAGATCACAACAAGGCTTGCCCGAAAGATGATTTTCCTCTACTGCACATAGATATTCTGGTTGATAGTGCGGCTCTATCTGCTATGTATTCATTTGCAGACGGGTTTTCAGGTTACAATCAGGTGCTCATGGCTGAGGAAGATAAGCACAAGACTGCCTTTGTTACCGAGTGGGGTACTTATTGTTACAGGGTAATGCCGTTTGGGCTCAAGAATGTGGGAGCTACGTATCAACGGATGGCCACTACCTTATTTCATGACTTGATGCACAAAGAGATTGAAGTGTATGTGGATGACATGATGGTGAAATCAGAGACAAGAATTGGGCATATAGAAGCACTGGAGAGGTTCCTTCAGAGAGTTGACAAGTACAACCTGCGGCTGAACCCCAAGAAATGTGTGTTTGGGGTAACATCAGGAAAGCTGCTGGGGCATACAGTCGGAATGGGAGGAATTGAGGTAGACTCTGAAAAGATCAAAGAAATCACAGAAATGCCAGCACCGAAGACTGAGAAAGAAGTCAGAGCATTCCTGGGGAAGATTCAGTACATCAGTATGTTCATCGCCAAGTTGACGTCAGTGTGTGAGCCTATCTTCAAACTGTTGAGAAAATATCAGCCGGTAAAGTGGAATGAGCAGTGTCAAGCAGCCTTCGACAAGATCAGAGAGTACTTGGTAAAGCCTCATGTGTTGAAACCTCTGAGATTGGGCAGACCTTTGATATTGTATTTGGCCATAGAATCAGAAGCACCGGGGGTAATGTTGGTACAAGCAGATGAGACAGGGGTAGAACATGCAGTTTACTATCTGAGTAAGAAGATGCTCCCGTATGAGGCTCGTTATCAATAAGTAGAAAAGATCTGTCTAGCAGTGGTTTGGGCTTCCAGAAAATTACGGCATTATTTTCAGTCTTACAAGATCCAGGTAGTGGCAAAGGAGAATCCTCTGAAATATCTGCATTCAGTGCCTTCGCTAGTGGGGAAATTGGACAGATGGTTAATATTGCTGACAGAGTTTAACATTGAGTATCTCACCACCAAAGTGGTCAAAGGGCGAGCAGTAGCAGAGTTTCTGGCATTGCAACCTGTTGAAGGGGATCAATATAAGTTTGAATTTCCAGATGAAGAGATCCAAGCAATAACAGTTCAGAGATGGAAAATGTATTTTGATGGAGCAGTGAATTGCAAGGGAACCGGAATTGGGATTGTGATAGTGACCCCCGAAGGAGAAACCTTGCCATTGGCCAAAAGGTTGACATTCAGAGTAACAAACAACATGGCCGAGTATGAAGCATGTGCTTTTGGTTTGACTGTATTAATAGCCTTGAAGGCCGAGACTGTGGAAGTCTACGGAGATTCTATGTTGGTAGTCCAACAGATGCGAGGAGAATGGGAATTTAAGGGAGAACGGTTGAAACCTTACCTTCTTCACCTCATAAAGTTGGCACAGGTTATCCCCGATTGTAAGTTTCAGCACTTGTCGAGAGAAGATAATCAGATGGCAGATGCATTGGCTACGCTTGCAGCGACTTGGGAAAATCCAGAAAAATTATTGATGAGACCGTTGATACTGACGACAGTCAGAAGACCTGTTATTAGATAGAGAGAATTCTGGAAATAGAGGTTGATGACGGTAGACCTTGGTATCATGATATTCAGAGGTATCTGGAACATAGGGAACTCCCAGAGGGAGTAGGCAGAATAAATAAAATAGCCATTCAGAAGTTAGTTTCCCAGTATGTGATTTTGAAAGGGGAACTGTACAAGAGGCAAGCAAACGATATTTAGTTGAAGTGTTTGAAAAAAGAAGAAACTCAGCAGGTAATGGAAGAAGTACACGCCAGGGTATGTGGTCCGCACATGAACGGGTTGAATATGTCCCGCAAGATAGTGAGACAAGGTTTTTACTGGTCAACCATGGAGACGGACTGTGCGAAGATGGTAAAGCACTGTCATAATTGTCAGGCTCATAGTAATTTGAATCATTTGCCGCACACAGAGTTGCACGGGTTGTCAGAGCCATGGCCTTTCTCAGCATGGGGAATTGATATGATTGGAGAGATTCGACCAAATGCATCGAATGGGCATCGCTTTATAGTAGTGGCAGTAGACTACTTCTCAAAATGGGTGGAAGCCGAATCATTCTGCAATGTTACAGCAAAGCAGATGGCAAAGTTTATAGCTTGGAATCTCATTTGTCGGTACGGTATGCCGAACCATGTAGTGACGGACAACGGAGTTCAGTTTCAAGGAGAAACAAAGGAAATGCTACATAAATATGGGATAGGCCATCACAAGTCATCACCGTATAGGCCGCAGGCAAATGGGGCAGTTGAGGCAGCCAACAATACTATAAAGACGATTTTAGCCAAGATGATAGAAAACTGCAGAGATTGGGCCGACAAACTACCATATGCTTTGTGGGGGTACAGAACATCAGTGAGAACAGCAACAGGGGCCACACCTTTCTCTCTAGTCTACGGAATGGAAGCAGTATTGCCAGTGGAAGTGGAAATACAGTCTATGAGGGTATTAGTAGAGGCAGAGTTACCGGAACAAGAATGGGCCGCACAGAGGTTTGATCAGTTAGCACTGCTGGATGAGAAGAGAACGAAGGCTTTGTATCACATGCAGTTGTATCAGAAGAGACTAGCCCGAGCATTCAACAAAAAAGTATGTCCCACCAAGATCAGAAAGGGTGATTTGGTACTTAAGCAGTCGAGGCCGTCGACGACAGATCCGAGAGGAAAGTTCATACCTAACTGGGAAGGACCCTACTCATGCATGCATGCATACACGTAACACATTTTGGCATGCGTTTTGTGTTTGTTTTGTATTCGTAGGTTTTGAAGAAGAAAAGAGAAGGCGGCGAAGACAAGCCGATTAGAAGCATCAACATACCAGCAGCATTTTTGGGATGCATCCCATGGGGCGAGGCCCACATCAATACTAGCAGCAGTCTTGGGGATGCGTTCCGGGGTTGAGGCCCACATCAACACATATACCAGTTGCAGCTATCGAGATGCGTCCCAGGATCGAGGTCCACTGCATCATCAGTTTCAGGATGCGCCCCAGGGTCGAGGCCCACCTTTTGTCAGCAGTTTTGGGATGCGTCCCAGGGTCGAGGCCCCCATTGTCGGTTGCAGCTGTGGGGATGCGTCCCAGGATCGAGGTCTACTGCATTATCAGTTTCAGGATGCGTCCCAGGGTCGAGGCCCACCTTTTGTCAGTGGTATTGGGATGCGTCCTAGGGTCGAGGCCCCGTTTTCGGTTGCAGCTATTGGGATGCGTCCCAGGATCGAGGTCCACTGCATTATCAGTTTCAGGATGCATCCCAGGGTCGAGGCCCATATTTTGTCAGCGGTATTGGGATGCGTCCCAGGGTCGAGGCCCCCATTGTCGGTTGCAGCTATTGGGATGCATCTTAGGATCGAGGTCTACTGCAACATCAGTTTCGAGATGCGTCCCAAGGTCGAGGCCTCTGTTGTCGGTTGCAGCTGTTGGGATGCGTCCTAAGATCGAGGTCCACTGCGGCATCTACTCAGTTCGAGACAGCAGGCAAGTCAGGTGGCAGCTGGCGAACCAGTTAAGTGAAAATGCATTGCATAACTTTGATAGGATTGTCACTGTTACACATTACACAAGTCCCATCAAAGTGGGGGCGATTGTAGGCACTACATTTTTACATATAAGTCCATATGATGAGTCTCATTTGGAGGCACTACCTTTTAAGTCACGGAAGTCACGGGAACGGACGTCGGAAGGGGAAATTCAGAATAGACATGTCATCAAATTCATTTCACAAGTTCACTGTTTTCGTTCGTGCTGCATTTGTTACTTCATTCGAACATCAGACAGATTGCGGGCGTTCGTGTAGCGTTCGAAGAGGCGTTCGAACGGTGTCGGTATTTCTGGTTTTGCTGCTAGCCTCACACCCAATCCCAATTAGCCCACCAAAGCCCATAAAACACATCCCAATTAATAAAACACATATTTAACACATGGGGAATTAAATAAAATATTAATTAAATCATATACCAAACTAAATAAAACATTAAATAAAATCATGTCTAATTAAAATCAATCAACCAATTATATTCCCAATCAAGATATTGTATTCCTAATTTAACAAATATTATGCCTAAACAACACAAATTAAATATATTAACTTCCTAAATTGAACCAATTTTGTCCCCCCTCAATCTTTGGTTTTCCTTGTTTAAAACAAAATCATATCCTCCATTAAATACCCAAATCTCTTCCTTGTCAAGCAAGATTTAACCCTAGCCCTTTGCCTATAAAAGAAACCCAATTCCAACCCTTGAGAGCGCTAGCTCATCGATACAAGAAAAAAACTTCCCTCTCACTCACACGCATACAGCAAGCAAATATTTCTCTTCTCCTCATACACCCTTAGCCGAAAATCACAGCCCCATAAACCCCTCCATTGCCGAAAACATTACAACCTGAAACACCACCGAAACAACCCCTATACAGCAACCCCCATATCACCGAAATACCTAAGAAAAAAGCCTCTGAATCACCTAAACCAGTGACCAACAAAAACTGCACTTTTAATCCCTAAAACAATAACTAAAAAATGCACTTAAAACCATTAGAAACACCAGAAAACAGTGACCAAAATACAGCAGAAATACAGTAGCAAAACATCAGTGATTTGGAGTCGAAACAGCAGTGCATCGGAGTCAAAACAGTAGTTTGAACAATGGAATAGCGAAGAAAGGCGTGAACCTGTGAACCGGAGGAGTTGCGGAGCATTTCCCCCCCTTTTTCGACGACTGTGCACCGTACTTCCGAGAGTCGACATAAAAGGTTAGACCTAAGGGTATTTTTTCCTATTATTTTCATCTATCCTTTTGTAATTGTTTTATTCATCACTGTCGCATGAGAGTTATTTTTTTTCAATGTATGTTGTGGCCTTTGAATGAATGAAAATGTGTCGCCTCTTGTGGTATATAGGATGGAAACCCGGACATAAATTTCATAGCCGATTCCGAATGTACGGTAGTATGTTCTGTACTCGGGATACAACTCCACGTACCACTCGAGCAAATGGAACATGTTTCGCTTTGTTTTATCTTGTTTGTTTATTATCTGCATTTTTCATCTCGCCATTTAATTTTCGTATGATGATTTGTTTGTATTGATGATGTGATGCGTATGGGCTAAGTATGTCGGTCTAAAGGTTTTCCATTTGAAGGAAGAAAATGCCAAAAGGCTACCTTTACGCCAACACTTTATCGCGCCTCTTACATCGTGTCTTTTGCTTTATGTACGTCGGTTGTTTATGCAATTAGTGATAAAGCGCATGGGCTTAGTAAGTGCGATTAAAGGTCCGCGCCGGATGACGTATATTTGATTGAATGTAAGATATGTTCAATCGGGTATACGAAGTCCGATATCATTGTCTTTATTTCTTTATATATGTATTGTGTTGTTTGCGCATGGGCTTAGTAAGTTCGATTAAAGGTCCTCTATTTTGAGAGGTTAAAATCCTTTACCACGATGCTTTGCCGCGTCGGATAGTGTATATTCGATTGGATGTGAGATGAGTCCAATCGGATATGTGAGGTCCTACATTTCGGATTTGTTTGTCTATGAATGTGTTGCATGCATCAGGTCTGGTTCCGTTCGACCACGTTCTCAAACGCCACACGAACGTGAACCTTCTATTTACCGTCCGAACGTGTTCTCGAACGCTACGCGAATGCACACGCATTTTCTTTATTTCATCATCCATCAGGTCTGGTTCCGTTCGAACGCGTTCTCGAACGCTATACGAATGCGATTCTTCTGTTTACCATTCGAACGCGTTCTCGAACGCTACGCGAACGCGCACGTATTTTCTTAGTTTCATCATGCATCAGGTCTGGTTCCATTCGAATGCGTTCTCGAATGCTATACGAACACGAACCTTCTGTTTACCGTTCGAACGTGTTTACGAATGCTACACGAACGCGCACCCACTGAACTGAGTCATTTTCATCAGATTTCATGCATAATTGTCCCTAATAGTTATCCCTTCGTATGATGAACCTGATTGCTTCTCTGTATTAAGCAAGATTATGTATGTGTCGTTCATCTGTATTCCCCACATGTATGAGTACAATGTGTTTATTAACTTGTATGCTTGTTGTATGTTAATTTATCTTTATGTATGCAAATTGAGACATAGATTACATGCAAATAGGCTGTATGCAAATTCGGATATGTTTTACATGTAAATTTAGATGAACTTGTTGATGTATGCATGCGAACTTAGGGGTAAATCATCCTTGGAAATATATTGTTTAGGCTAGGTTAGATTATTGCACAAATCATTTTATTACAAGTGGCATAAGTAAAGGACCATTCTGAACCCAACGGTTTGAGGTATTCCCTTGCGAGGGGTGAGTGCGGCCTTAAATCTCATTTTCCTGGTTCACACACCGGGTGGCGACTCCATTATTCTCCGGTTTAGTCCCCCGCGGGCTACTTCGTACTCCCAACTAGGCCAGGAGCCTAGAACCGCATGCGTCGCCTAGTTTCTGTGTCCCACAAAGCCAATTCAAGAAGACGAGTTGAAAACATCTGTGTGTTTTGCGGTACTAGTGTTGGTGTTAAAGCACAATACGTAGAAGCATCACATGAATTGGGTCGAGTCTTAGCTGCAAGGAATATGCACTTAGTATATGGCGGAGGCAATCTTGGACTAATGGGGATCGTTTCAAAGGCCGTACAGGAAGGAGGCAGTCACGTTTTGGGAATCATCCCAAAACCCTTGGCAGAGGCAAATCTTATTGGATCATCCCTAAGGGTTTCGTATCGACACTTATATATGCATTATGACATGCACAAGTAGTATACATCATATGGTGGTTATATATTAGTTGAATCGAGAAACTTAGTATAATTCTGAAACATGTTCATGACTTATGTTCTAACCAAGTTTACCAATTATAGATTATCAGTTAGAATCCCAAGTTCTTAGACGAAGCGAAACAATGCCAACCAGATACCAAAATCAGTGAGTGGACTCTTTTTCTTTTCAAGTTGTTATTTACTTATTTGTTTTGAAGCGAGATTTACTTTTAAGTGTTTTAGGGCTAGACAAGATGATTTATAGTTATTTAATAAATGAAAAAGTTTTGAAAAGTTTGAGATATAGAGCATGAGTTTTTATATTTTTTGGAGGCATGGGGGAAAAACTCAACTCAGTATGTAACTTGACTCGGATATGGAATTGACGGATATAGATATCGTGTGCACAAGCAGTTGAGGATAAGGGATGATTGATGCCCTTAGATCCCAGATTTTGAGTCTGTAGGGTAGCATAGCTCTGCATCCCGGCTCCAGAATTGTGGCTTGGCCGATGGCGAGACGTAACGCCCCAAGACCACCAGATATTTATGTACGGGGGACGCCCTCAAGCGCCAGATTTTACGTATGGGGGGACGGCGATACGTAACACCCCTATGCGCCAGATATATAGATATAGATTTCTCAAATACAGAATTTTGAGATATTGATTTTTCAGAAATAGATTTTCATAAACGGATTTCTAGAAATATATTTTTCAGAAGAGATGAGTTTTATATAAGAGTTTTCAGAAAGATTTGAGTTTTCAGATAAGAAAGAGATTTCAAAAAAGAATATTTTCTAAAAGGATTTCGATTTTTAGAACCATAAATTTTCAAAAAGAATTAGTTTTCATTTTTAAATGTCCACTCATTAGGTTGTTCAAACGATCTAACCCCCTCACTCCTAGTTTTTCTGTTTTGAAGGTTACCTAGAGGGCGAGCTCGAGAGGTTGGATACTGATGGCAATCACTAGGGTGTGGAGTCCACTAGGTCAAGTCAGAAACATGGTCAGTAAGAGTCAATGTAAAGTTTTGTGTCCGACAGTAGTGCAGTCAGCTTGTATGATTAATATGTTGAAGTGTCCATAACATGGTTGTAAAACAATTATATTTAAGTATGTAGATATGAATTTTAAGTGGATCTTGTGTGATTGAGTTGGGCTATTGTCCCAAGTATGAGATCATATATAAGATGAGATTAGTTGAATTTATCAGAGTTAGAAAGTTAGAGCCTGAGGAGGATATGGTGGCCTATTCACTGCCGGTGGCATCTCCAAAAAGGGGATGTTACAAAGATGGTATCAGAGCATGGTCTAGGGAGTCTATGACTACAGTGGGTAGAGTGTCTTGTATATGTAGTATGCCCGGGATATTAGTATGCGAGGCACTGCCTCTTCAGTATCCGATTCTCGAGTACGTCTTCAAGTCCAATATAAGGGTTAGCAAGACTTCCAAAAATCATTTGAATTTTCTTCCTTATGAAAGCAACCATACTCTTTGTCCAAGTTGAGAATCCTCCTATAGACATCATAGATTAATATCAGAAGTTCAAGATGAGCTATGAAAATAGAGAGTAAAGTTCTAAGAGTATCGGAAAACAGAGGAAGCTCACTGTCTCGTCTTTGTTTGGTGGACATTGCGACGCTCAGCACTTAGCGTCGTGACGCCCAATCCTTGCATCATGACGAGAAAATAGAGGATGTTTACTGTCTCATCTACTTGTGTGAGTGTTGCGAAGCCCTTGTGCCAGTGTCGCGACGCGTGACCAGTTTTTCAGAAAATAGTTTTAGCCATTCCAGTTTCAACTTAGGATGTTAGAGGCCACCCTAAGGGTTTCATATCGACACTTATACATGCATTGTGACATGTTGCAAGTAGTATACATCATATGGTGGTTATAGATTAGTTGATGGAGAAACTTAGTATATTTCCAAAACATGTTCATGACTTATATTCTAACCAAGTTTACCGATTATAGATTTTCGGCAGGAATCCCAAGTTCTTCGAAGAAGCGATATAGTGCCAACTAGATTCCAAAATCAGTTAGTGTATTCTTTTTCTTTTCAAGTTGTTATTTACTTATTTGTTTTGACGCGGGACTTACTTTTAAGTGTTTTATGGTTAGACAAGATGATTTATAGTTATTTCATAAATGAAAAATGTTTTGAAAACATTATCGTATCATCATATATATCTCAAATCTATCATTACACTTGGGAAAACATCAATACACATTAAACTCACTTTTATCAGAAACTTTCATAATCTATCGGATATATCTAATCAATTTTGTTTTCATCCGGATTCTACCAAATACGCATATTCCATATACTAATACTCAAACAAATTAATTTATATTAATACGCTACTCTATGAAGATACTGGAAATATCTCAATATTTAACGATAAACTTGAAATTAGCGGATTTTTACTGGGAGGTCTTACCGAGATTTCGAGTGTATATACGGACTCTAAACGATCCCATAAACGCTCTGGAATAGACATAATTTCGATCAGAGCTATTATTCATTTGTTGGTCACTATTCACCTATAATTTCTTCCTCGATTCATGTGCAACCGTGTACGAAATGGAAAATCCATCACCGCCAACTTGTAGTACACTTTGAGAGCTTTGATTTGATAGATGTCTCAGGTTGTGTAACGAAGTAACAAGCCGGGATCGAGAAAAGGAAGCTTGCGCGTCTCTTTCTCTTTCATCGTCGTTTCCGGCGTCCTGAGGGCTACCGCTGGCCACCACAAGACAGAGGGTGGCCAGCGCACACCGAAGAGCCATTCTACCGGCCGGCGCTGGCCGGTATGCCGGTGGTGCGATTGTGGATCCTCAAACATGTTTTTTTGGGGTTGAGGGTCTGGTGGGGAGTTTGGTGAAGTTATGCCATTTTTGCAATTCTGAGAAACTCTAAGGTAGTTATAGAAATTTTTAAAAAATTACGGTTTGACCCCCGTGAAATTGCTTCTAGGTCCCTATCGTGGGCCTTTCTTGAAAATTTATATTTTTGAAGCCCTTGTGATGTAAATTTTAAAACGTATTCAATAAGAAAGTTGTTTGTCTTATAAAAAGGAGTCTGATGGTTTTTGAATCAGCTCAATTGGAGTTCGTTTGCTATTTTTATAGTTGAAATAACAAACTTTTGTGCGTATAACAATTTAAACAGAAATGGCTTAACCAGTTTTCAGAACCACATGTTTTCCAACTTGAAAAAGCTTCATTTTAAAACATCTCGATCTATTTTCCAACACATAAACTCTTATTTCCGAATATCATCCAGTTCCAAATTCTAAACTTTAATTTGGAAACCTTCTAGAACTGTTCCGAAAAATTTGGGATATTACATTCTCACATCCTTATAAAAATTTTGTCCTCGAAATTTCTCTGACCTTATGTCTGATCATTTGGAACTGAACACACGTACGTTATAATCTTATCTGTATTCGCAAGTCATCTAACTTTACTCATTTTCAAAAATTACATATTTAATACATCAATACAAGTCATACTATTTCAAGTAAAATAAGTCGAATCAAATATTTCATACCAGTATCACATCAAACTTGTCATTTCAATTCACATTCATTCATAAGAACACGCTCAAACTGTTTCAAAGTCATTCATCATAGAAACAAAAATACAAACTCGAATTAAATACAGTCAATCACATGCATCATCAGAAATGAAGAACATAACACAGGTTCTTTACACGAAATCAGATATAATATCAAAACGAAAAACATAATACGAATCTCATATTATCTATTTCATCCAAAATCATAAACGGAACACATTCATTTCACATCATATCATTTTATATCATATCTATAAACAATACCAACATCAAAGTTTATTGTATGGCTGACAACAAAGCATACATTGTTGGACAATTATGACCCATAGCATCACTATTTGTACAAATCATGCTGTTGTTGTACAAATTAACTATGTGACAAAGGAAATTGCTCTTTTATCATTTGTAATTAGATTACCGGGATATATAAATGATAAAAGTCCATATGATTAGTTCCGGATTGATAAGATATGAGACAGTATCAATTCATGAAGGTTAATCATTAAAACATCCCTAGTCGGAGTATTATCGAGATTGGACATAGATAATGCGGAATAGACTAGTATTGCACTTGTGCGTGTTATGGGAGCATAACGGCATAGTTCTCATATATTTGGGTATTGGATACTCATGCAAGTGTAATAGGAGGTTGTGTTTACCGATGGTACGGAAACAGCTTCGCTCTAGATAGACCCCTCGTAATTCCATTGGTAGTATGACTATGGTCTAGGGAAGTCCGAATCAGGGTATGTGTATTTGGTCTTAACCTGAGACTTGCACCGCTAATACTTGGGACAATCAATATACTTTGGTTTTGGTCGTCCAGGGCTTTAACCGGTTCTGTGTACGCCTCTTCTGGGTATATTGAGAATCGTAGTGTATTGGGTGTGATGTCAAGATAGAAGTATCACTCCAGTCAGTCTAGTGGAGATGATGATCACGTAGGATACGAAACTGGTCCTCTTGTTGGTTTCTATAATATGACCCAAGGAAAGATTAAGCATATGAAATACAACAATGAATATATATTAAACTTGAAGCATGGCGGAATCATACTTACAAAGCTTTTGTGATGAAGAAGATGAACAAATGGTGGAAGCTCCAAGGTGGATGATTTTCGGCCAAGGAAGACAAGAGGTGGAAAGCTCCAAGCTTTGTGTATTCCAAGCTCTTTGATGGTTTCCCTATCACCTCTTTGATCCTTCAATGTGCTAGCAAATGGAGAAAAAAAATCAAATCTTCTTCTTCTTCCTTTGGAGTTCACGGCATTGTGAGAGAGAGAGGAGAGTTTTTTTTTTTGTGTTATTAATTTTTGTTACCAAAAATCAATTTATATTTATGTCATAATATTTATTAAATTAATAATAAACTTATGACACAAACCATGCAATGGCTTAGAGTGTCAAACACTCAAACTCCATGCATAACCATTGAGTGTATTGTACATTATCACCATGCAATGCATTAACCATTAAATAATGCATATAATGACATGTGTCATGTGGGCCCCACACGTTTCCATATGAAAGTGGGCCCACGTGCACTCACGCGTTCGGGTTCGATATTTCCGAAATACCGAACTTACGTCGCGACGTTAATTAAATCGAATTTAAATAAATAATTGCGCCTGGCGAAATTATTATTTACGTCGCTAACGAATAATTCTAAATTAACTAGTATGCCCGAATTAAAATCTAATTTTAATTTCGCGTCGAAATCGAATTCCGATTATTATATCGAATATAATAATTTTATCGATTAATTCTAAATTAATCGTTCTCTCTCTAAACAAGGCACTTTATCCAAGATAAAGTTTCTCCGCAATTATCCAAGATTAATTAAGTCCGAATCAAATATCATAGGTGAATCTTCAGGAAGCGACCCAAGAGATCTCCGGATATGTTGGCAGTAAATACGGTCGTCGGATAATCCAAACACGTACGTACCTCATACTACGTTCTTACCGATTCACAAGACAAGGTTGGCTTCTAGCAAAGCGCCATGCCTACCCAATTCTCCAGAAATATTCTTACTGGAATATTAGATCTATATCAAGCGTAGTATACCGTAGTATTGCGTACATCGATCCAGTATCAGACGATCACATGTTAGGCCTGGGGCTGGAGATGTGTCTGCCCCGTACGAAACATATATCGGACATCAAGCAACTAGTCTCTTTAAATCGGACAATCCTGACCTGGTCATATTGTCCCGACGGTTGCAACCTTTTATAGAGTACTAGTTCTGTGTCCTGCGTGATCATCACCTCCATATGTCTGAAGTGATACTTCCATCTCGATATCACATCCAGTACACTACGATTCTCGATAAACCCAGAAGAGGTGTACACAGAACCGGTTAAGGTCCCCAACCACCAAAACCAAAGTTTACCGATTGTCGCAAGTACAAGCGATGTAAGTCTCAGGTTAAGACCATATACACCTACCCTGATGCGGCCTCCCATAGACACGTAGACATACTACCAATGGGATTCCACGGGGTCTATCCAGAGCGAAGCTGTTTTCCGTACCATCGATAAAACACAACCTCCTATCGCACTTGCATAAGTATCCAATACTTAAATATATGAGAACTATGCCGTTGTGCCCTCACAACGTGCACAAGCGCAATACTAGTCTATTCCGCATTATCGATGTCCGATCTCTATAATACTCCGACTAGGGATATTTAATGATTAAACCTTTATGGATTGATATTGTCTCATATCATCTCAATCCGGTATTAATCATATGGACTTTCGCCATTTATAAATCAAAGTAAACAATATTACAAAACGGCAAAAGGCAATTTCATTATCACATAGTTAATATTGTACAATAATACAATATCATTTACAAACAGTGACGCTATGGGACATAATGTCTAACACCTCTTATATGCTACAGCTATCAGGATAATATGACTAGGTCATGCTTATCCGATTATAGAGACTAGTTACCAGAGATCTGATATGTGCTTCGTACGGGGCAGACACAATTCCAGCCCCAGGCCTAGCATGTGACATCCGATATTGGATCGCAATACGCAATACTACATATACTATGCATGATACATATTACATATTCCTTTAAGAATATTTCTGGAGAATTGGGTAGGCACGGTGCTTTGCTAGAAGCAAACCATGTCTTGTAAATTGGTAAAAACGTAGTACTAGGTACGTACGTATTCGGATAGTCCGACGACTGAATTTACTGCCAACATATGTGGGGATCTCATGGGTCGCTTCCCGAAGATTCACCGATGACGTATGACTCACACATAATTAATCTGGGATTAAGTATTAGAGAGAGAAAATTAATCTAGGATTAATTACAAAGATATTTTATTTGGGATAAAATATTATTTAAAGAGAGAGAACGATTAATTTGGAATTAATCGATAAACTAATATATTCGATATATTATACGAAATTAGATTTCGACGCGGAATTAAAATTAGATTTTATTTCGGGCGAACGAGTTAATTTAGAATTAATTCGCTAGCGACGTGAATAGTAATTTTGCTAGGCATAATTATTTAATTAAATTTGATTTAATTACGTCGCAATGGAAAATTCGTTAATTCTGAATTAGAGAACCCGAGCCCGGGAGTGTTTGTGGGCCCACTCGCTTTTCGAATCAAGTGGGGCCCACAAGTCACATCACGTGTCACATCATTAGTCAATCAAGTGATGGAAGTCACATCACTTTGAGTGATATGATGCTTGTCATCATTGATTGATGTAAGTGGTTGAAAGACTTTAAAGTCTTGTACAATTCTTGGAAAGTGTATTATGTATTTGATTTTTGAAATCAAACACAACCAACACACACAATTATTCTATCCTTCTCCTCTCCATTTTCGGCCTTGGGCCATTTTTTTCTCTCAATTTCCAAGTGCTAGCACACTAAAGGGTCATAACAAAGGTGATAGGGAAACAAACCCTTGAGCATGGAATCCATTCACAAAGCTTGGAGCTTGAAGATCATTTCCATGGAGGTTGACCGAACCAACAAGGAGCACAAATTGGACATTGCCGAGAGCTTCAAGGCATGAGGAAAAGTTTTCTGTTCATCGCATCACAAAGCCGATCAATGTAAGTATGATTCCGCCATAATTCTTTGTTGTATTCACATATTTTCATTTCTTGAATGATCTTGGGACTATAGTAGAAACCCAACATACATAAACATCACAATACTCAAAAGATATGTGACTAACTATAAACTTACATATGTACTCTTATAACGAACATAAACTTTTATTCCAACAAATACATCTATCGTCATAGCTAGAAGTGACATATAATCATAGTGCTCTTATGATGTTGATAGTCTGAAATCTGTCAATCTCTGACATCATTAAAATGGAAAACGTAAAAAATCTCTTTCAAAAAAACATCTCGAAAACAATTTGATAAACTCTTTTACTATAAACAAAATCAATAAAAAAAATTCATCATTGTAAATTCGTATCAAACATCCAGCATTACTCAACTGGACGAAACATAACGAGCACCCAATACCCAGATCGTGCGTATAGATCAGATAATGAATGAAATGATCCTCTGTCAACAAAGGGTAGCGAGTCGGTCCACTGCAGTTGGACAAACCCCTATACAAGTACTATGGCGGAAACATATCATATCAAATTATAAAACCATAAAAACCATGTACACATGCCATGATGGAAACATATCATATCATATCATATAAAATCATACTTTTCCCCCCAAATATGTTAAAATCAAAATAAATCTTTGATACAAACTTTTCAAAATACATATCGAGCATCCACTGTTCGAATCACGCATAATGACCGGACAGTGTACGAACCATGTTGACATGGTTGTGGGCCAACCATTTTTCGATGGTCTGGACCCATAACAAGTGCCCCGGCCACGCCGGAATGAAACATATACAAGCGCTACAGAAGGGTCAAAAACATAAAATCATCAAGCACCGTGACGGAAATAGATTTTTGAGTGTCTCGACAGAAATAAAGTTTTACAGTTTAAAAACATCAAAATCATTTTCGAGTGCCGAGACAAAAACATATTATCAAGTATATCGATGGAAACATATCGATAAATCTCAAAACATGAAAACGTGAATCAAGCGTCAAGGCGAAAATATTTTATTTATCCTTTATAATCAAAAACAAAATATCTGAAATATTTATTTATTTCTTCTTTCACTTCATTTTTTCTTTTCAAAACACTTTTATACCAAAAATCAAATACCAAATTTTCGAAAAATAAAAAATATCCATTCATAATTCAGACAATCAACATCATAAAATAACTCGTACCTCAAAACACATTGAATTCACATTACTTACTTATACATATACCTATATAAATGACATACTTTTAACTTAGTATACCTATACACATACATATATTCTTAGCATATAAACATGTACCGACAATCTGAATCATCCATATCAATCAAAATCATTACACACCATACCATATACCATAAATCAAATCAAGTTACAAACATGACCCCTATTGATCTACACGCAACAGAAAACATACTCAGACGATCAGATACCTTGTAACTACAGTCGCCAACACCTAAACCTTTGCTCTGAGAACATAACTGTAACACCCCGCGAGAGGCAAGATGCTACTGGCAGGAGATAGGATTAACTTATCTCCATAAACCTCCAAATCTATAGAAAATTTGGCATGATGTATCCTAATACTCGACAACTTGGATCAAAATCCAGCATCAAAACGAAACCTAAGAAAAACATCAAACATACAAAAGGACCTTAGGTCCATACAAAACATATCAAAAGCAACACTTAAAGGCTTTGTGCCCATAACATCAATGCAAATCAAATCTTTAACTAATTAATACAAAACGGCGTGTTCAACACGACAACAACATAATAAGAATGAACCTAAACCTCTAGGACTTCCCCAAGACAATTATGAGAGTAACTGTAACTTCGGTGATCTGCGTCTCGAGCATAGCTTCAAAAACTGAAGTGGTTGACCCATCTGGTAACAAACCTGCAAAACTAGCAAACTGATTTGGTGTGAGTTATAAAACTCAATAAGTAACCATGCTAGCACTACAAACAAACAAGTCAAGCATATCAGCAGTTGATCAGAATTACTAAAATATTACAATTTTATATTTATCAACTTTTATATCTTTTATACTTTACCATGTCAAATTCTCATATCTAATATTCACATATATACTAATATATTAGCCAAACATTCAAATCACTCAAGGCATCAACCCGAATATCACAGAATAAGTCATTTTACATTAAAACCATTTCCATCATACATGGAGTCAAATTTCTTATAATTTATTACGATTAAGCATCTTTGAAATATCATCAAATCGATAAAACAAACATACTTTCTTCGATTAAAAATATACTTTCTTCAACTCCGATGACCTTACGATAACTTAACATTCCTGACTTATATACATTCACACATAAAAATTTAGAAATCGTAGCTCACACGTATTATATTCACGTAAATCCAACTTCAGAATTATTGATTGAAGATATTGTTGGGGTTTTGGGCAAAGGACGAGGCGGAAGCGTTGTTAGGGCGAAATCGTAATTTTATAACTTTCTAAATTACTGAATGAATTATACAATATCCAATATGAATAATTCATTCATATTTCACCTAAACACATTTATTTGATATCAAATAGCAATATAAATAAGGTAGACATTTTAACGAAAAATAATTTTTCGCAAAATGACGCAAAATGTGTTTTTGACGGAACTGACTACCCAACACTTATGGAGACAGCCCAAGTCAGCCCCAATAGTGCTAGGGCAGTTCATGGGCTGCCCAAAAATGAACAAATTCATAGTTTGGGCAGCCGTCACCCGGTTGGCTCAAAAGTCACCCAGTAACGCCGTTTTTCACCGTTTTCACTTATTTCAACTCCGAAATAATTTCCGGAAATTGTTCCAACACCCAAAACACATCCAATACATTTATATGACATCAAATTCATCAACATAAATCCATATTTTCCAGAACTGATCCAGAAACCGAAAATGCCAATTTTTCATGCTTTAAATCCAATTTTTCAAGATTAATCCAATTAATCAAAACACCAATCAAAGTCACCACACATGAACCACCCAAGAAAAATTATAGGCATTACAAGAGTGGTTATAACACTCTATAATGGCAACATATCATCAAATTATTAAATTGGACAATAATTACACCAATTCCATCCAAATCAACTTCACACATGCTCAACACTTCCAAATCCATCCACCAAAACCAAAAGCCCCAAATTTTATGAAAAGAAGAAACCCTAGATCTTAATAGATCATCAAGAAACAAGAAATAAATTTTCTAAGCTTATGGATTTGTAGAATTACCTTTAATCGTTTAATTCCTTAGCCTTTTTTTCTTGATTTTCTTCTTTTCCGTTACTTGAATCGTCAAGCAACCATTTGAGAGATTTTTAGGACATGTATTCAGCCATGAAGGAATTAGGTTTGAAAAAGAAAATTTTCCCCTTTTTTAATTCCTCTTTGCCAACTCAAGGGGGGTGTTTTTGTCAATTTGTAAATTTAATCCAATTAAATAAAAGTAAGCTTTATGTTCGCAAATCAAATTTTCACAGATTAAGCTTAATTAAATCATGCCATGTGTATCAATAATAATTAAACATATTTCATAACATTTATGAAATATGGATATTATTTAACTATTCAAATATTTAACAATTAAATATCTAAATAATTAATTAATATAATTATATATATATGTATTTTTATTTACATTAAATAATACATATATTTATGGCATGTGTGAAAGTCTCATTTGATAATTAATTAATATGTATCAAATCGAATTTTGTATCAAATACAAATACATATTAATTATTAAATTAACAAAATCCCCTAAAGCATGTGTTATCGTTTAACCGTTTAAACGATTTGAATTAACACATTTAATTCGATGAAGTATTATGAATAATCTGTATTATTCATAACGTGTTGCCCAAGTGCTCAACGAGTACACTTCATATTGTGGGACTCTATAATTCACCCACTCATGAATTATGAAGACCACATATAATCTCGCTAAACTATGCAAGTCGAGGTCATTTCATATGTATAATCCCTCTGTCACAGGCTATCCATATTATACTTGGGATATAGATAAAAATGTCAAATCCTTTTGGTATAATATAGTCGACTTTCAAATTCACGATCTCTAAATAACACTCGGAACTGATTTCCAAAGTTATACCACGACCATGGATTTACTAGATCGCAAACACGTGTAGGATGCCTATGCCCTATACACAGGACTGACGGATCCTCTCTTGATACGCACTGGATATCATGAGCATCAGTCCACACCCAACGAACATGCGAAGGTCTAATCATGAATAGATCGGTACATGACTGCAATCAAATTGTAGAGGAGAACTCATATATCCCACTGTGGTATCTCAAGTCGAATGACCATTATGCTCGCTCAATTCGAGAAGATTTCTATTGACATTGGTGTACCATCTATTAGGAAATCTTCAGTGAGTTATTTAGTGTTTATCAAATAAACACCTACATGTCTATACGAGTCTCCCAAGACTCATGGTTCATTGGGATAAACCATCGGACCAAGTCACGATATACGACATGTACTGGTAGCTTTTTACGATTTTAACCGACCCTGTTAGTAAATCTTGACCATGATCTTTATTTAAGGATATACATCTTATAGTGCGCTTCCCAATGTCAGTTACAAACTACGTTGTAGCTACGCAATACATTGTAAATCATAGGGTCTTTATCTAATATACACGTATCACTAAATCAGATTTAGCTTCAATCTAATCATAATTAGATATCTAATCGCAATTAGACCGAATATGTGTATAAAAGACATGAGGTGCTACCATTAAATAAGTAATATTATGGAAAATGGAATTGCTCGTATTCATGAATCGGACATAAATACGATATGGATTGGCACTCCGAGCACCGACCCTAACAATTTCTCCCACTTGCTCTAGTGCCAATCCACGGTATCATATACACATCTCAATATATATCACATACTCATGGCCCTCAAGATCTCACCTAGCACTCAAGAAGTAGACAACAACAAGTAAGCCTGTTATACCAATTGTTTTCCTTAGCCAGCATCATTCATATTTTGTAGAATCCAAATTCCACATCAATATGACTCAGATGTTATATCAGTATTGTGCTATGGCTACTGAGTTGTCTATGTATTTAGAGATCAAATCCAAATACTATGAGACAATCACAAGCACTACACTAACATGAAAACTTCTAATCTATAGGGTCACTATGCAACTTCATAAGTCAATACTTCATAAGTTCAATTGATTCCACTAGTTTAGTAGAATCAGCTGACATGACACCCCACTGCATCTTTTCTGACATTATATAACATAGACCATCTAATGTCATAATTAGGATCAAAACTTATCTGATTTTATGGTTGCAGACTAAATTCTCCATGAATAAGAAACTCGTTCTTAATATCTCAAAGATCACAAATAACATGTTTCAATATCCATCTTATGGTCTACAACATATCAAAATAACTCATAACAATTATAATTAAATTGATATCTTTAATCGCACATAATAGAGTATTCATTACGCCATCATCCTATGATGCATAAGATTGACTAGACATTCTAATCAATCTTTCTTTCGACAAAGGTATCATCCCTTATGAAAGATGAATACTATATATATAAAATACATGTTAACTGTCAAACAGTTATACTAACTGTCAAACAGATAGTCTTAATGTGTCCTTTATTAGATCATATCTAATACGCGACTAATGGGAGTATCGCACAAGTCTCTTAGTTTTATATCATATATAAAACTTTATATCAAATATAACAGAGACTACTCCCACTGCTTACATGGAGAAAAGAAGACTTAGGTAAACCTTTTACCTTATAAACATTTCATTATTACATTAATAATGATAATGTCGTTAGGATATACAACACTAGAAAGAAATTTGTACACTCTCACTGACCCTACTATAAAATATGTATTCTCTATGCTTTGATAAAATCAGACAATCTGAATGTATCAAAATTAGAGAACACAAATTTTCGGAAAGCTTATCTGAGTCTACAATAGGCTCTATAAGCTAGTATATCAATTGTGATCTTAGCATAATACAAACTCCAGGACCATTCTAGAATGAACTCTTCAAACAAAGAAACCACAACAGATTTCTCATTCGAAGAAAACATTCAGGAACGCCACTTTGCATTCTTTAGCCAAAATACATAGTTTAATATCAACATTAACCAACAAATCTTTAATTGTTCAATTAGTGCGACTAGAGAAAAGTTTTCTCAGAATCTACAATAGATCACTGAGTATAACTTTTCTCACTGTCATACTATAAAGGTCAGACCTTTACCAAGCTCACTGAGCTTTTGCTGCGCAAATAATTTGCACATTTTATGAACGATTCATACAGAAAACTCAATCAAGTTCAAAAATTGATCGTAGTAAGCTATGAACAATCTTAGATCTATGGTTCAATGGTAATTTCTGGAATCGATATCAAATATCGCTCCCACTATAAGTTTTAGGATATTTTCTTCAATAAGAAAACAACAAGAACCAATAAGTATCAAATACTTTGTAAATGATTCTGACATCCTATTAACTTTATATATAGAAGATATCGTACGGTCATTTCATCTAATTAATTATGTAGTTCCATTTATAGTTTATCATTCTCACATTTGACTTCAATAAGTCAAGTCTTTTCTACAGTCGTCAACATCTGATGTTAATATACAAGAATAAAATAATAATTTTATTGCTCGGGATAGTAGAAAAAATATTCTATCAAATAGAATACAATATTCTATTAAATAGAATAAATGATAAACCTTACTTGTACCTCCGAGGCGCAAGTACTTTCAATTAAATAACCATTATACAAAAGAAAGATTCAAATCTCAAACTTTTCAAGATTCAAATTTTCTACTATACATATCATATATGTAACTGTAGGAACTAATGGAACCTTAATTAAAGAGATGAATTAGTGTTACTGGAGCATAACCCAAGAGCATTGAAAAACAAATCCGGTAACACTCAATATCAACGAATCAAATCATATAAGATTCAATTACTCCCACTGACCAATTCCATCAAGATGGAATCATGGAAGTTTAATATTGAGTAAGAATCATGGAACTTTAATGAAGTTAATTGATCAAATCAATCATGGAACTTTAATGATTAAATAACTTTAGAACTAATTGCCTTAAATTCATATATTTGATCATATCAAACATCTTTGAAAAATTCAAAGATTCACGATGAATTTCAATGATATAGTTTTCAATACTTCAAATAGAATATATTTGAACCATTCAAAATATTCTATCTGTATTTCATCAAGAACATATTGAAAGTTCTCGAACCATTCAAGACGTTCAATATATATTATTTTATAAACACGTAACTAAGTCATGACAAATCATTAACTAAGTTACGGAGTAAAGAAAACTATCTAAGGTAATTTCTAATTCATTAAACTACATACTTCTAAAGTATTAGTCTAATAAATCTGTGGTCCAATGACCATCATTGGTTAAATAAGATTTAATCACATCCTGAATAAATTATTCATTAAATGGATAAGGATATATGGTGTGATCTCATATCAGACCATACTTTACTATACGGAACAAGCATTAATGCTTATGTGATAAAAACTCATAAAACATGGTAGTTATTTAGTTAACCGAACATTTTCTCAATGTTTATCTTTTCATTAATAACACTACTAGTCATATTATAATATGTAACAACTATTTATATAGATTAAGTAACTATCCAATAGTCGAAAGTTCTGATATCAAATATCAAAACAATCATTAAACATTATTTTAAATAACTAGATTGGAGATCTGGTATCCAATACCTACAGTTGTCGTATTGTGAGAATCAATATTCTTTATACACATCTCATTTCTTAAGCTTTATAATTTGTGTTCACTTATTCACAACAACTGCAAATGATTGATTAGCAAACTGTGTCACACACGTGACTTCTAAAAGTCACTAAAGCCAAGAAACGTCATTATAAGATAAACTAATACTAACGGGGTTTTCCTAATACCAGTCAAGAATCTCGAGACATGAACTAATTCAAGTCAATTCTCACTGCATAAGAAACTATTCTTACTAGATAACTATATCCAAAACAGATATCAATTTAGATTACTAATCGTTACTTAGTAGCTAAGTCACCCACCATCTTGATTTTTCAAGAAAATCGGAACAACAGTTCCCGATGGTTTGAACTAATCTAACAATATATAAGTCTACTGTCATTCTAGAACCTATTCTAGAAATACGCAACCATAAGTAAAGTCAGAAAACATATTCAAGTAATATGTTATCCAGTGGATTAGAAGTATAATTCTATACACAATATAGAATAAAAGAAAACAAAAACAACAAATTCCATAAAATTACGCACTGCTTTAGTTATGGATTTTTAACCCAGCAGTGTCTCCCATTATTTTACGTAATACCGTAATCCCCAACGGAGAACGAGAATTCAATAATTAAATCGAATTCCATAGTAAGAGAAGGATCCCATGAATATATTTTGATTCACAGCTTTGACAGGGTCTCGCCTACGTATATTCATTACGTAGACAACTCATTGTTAATCACTCACCAATGACTCCTAATTTTTGTCCTGACCGTTTCTCGTTATGACAGCTTTGGCATGTTCACAAGAAGGCGTATCAAGGCTTCACTTGCCAATCATAACTCAAGCTACCGATGTAGTCTTGACAGCTTTGGCACGTTCAGGATTTCCACTTTCACTTGAATTTGTCTAGTATCAAATATACATCCGGCATGGATAAAATTCTATCAACTACACCCTCACTGCTTTGGCATGATCTCGGATGCAGCCATAGAAAGTTACCCAATAAACCGTATTAATAAGACGGACCAAGAAACATACATACAATACATATTACTTTACATCCTTATTTTAAGCGGGGATATTCCTCAAGGAAGCATTGCTCCAAATAAAATGCAAAATTTTAATCTAAATCATTTTCTAAACAATTCAATTCTACCTTATAAAACATAACTCAATTTAACCATTAAATTTCCGTTATGTTTCCGTTAGCGTAGAACCGAAAAGTCAAGAAACATATAGATTACATGCATATGAAAATATTAAAATTGGATTACATATCATATATCAAGCAAGACTAATGTAATGGATGACGAATCAGACCTTCTCTGATACCATTTTTGTTGGGGTTTTGGGCAAAGGACGCGGCAGAAGCGCTGTTCGAGCGAAATCGTAATTTTAAAACTTTTTAAATTACCGAATGAATTCTAAAATATCCAATATGAATATTTCATTCATATTTCACCTAAACACATTTATTCGATATCAAATAACGATATAAATAAGGTAGAAACTTTACGAAACTTTTACGAAAAATGTATTTCCGCAAAATGACGCAAAACGCATTTTTGACGGAAACGACTACCCAACACTTATGGGGACTGCCCAAGTCAGCCCCAATAGTGTTAGGGCAGTTCATGGGCTGCCCGAACAGTGACAAATTCATAGTTTGGGTAGCCGTCACCCGATTGGCTCAAAAGTCACCCGGTAACGCCGTTTTTCACCGTTTTCGCTTATTTCAACTCCGAAACAATTTCTGGTAATTGTTCCAACACCCAAAACACATCCAATACATTTATATGACATCAAATTCATCAACATAAATACACATTTTCCAGAACTTATCCACAAACCAAAAATGCCAAATTTTCATGCTTTAAATCCAAATTTTCAAGATTAATCCAATTAATCAAAACACCAATCAAAGTCACCACACATGAATCACCCAAGAAAAATTCTAGGCATTAAAAGAGTCTTCATAACACTCTATAATGGCAATATATCATCAAATGATTAAATTGGACAATAATTACACCAATTTCATCCAAATCAACTTCACACATGCTCAACACTTCCAAATCCATCCACAAAAACCAAAAGTCCCAAATTTTATGAAATGAAGAAACCCTAGATCTCAATAGATCATCAAGAAACAAGAAAAAAAAATTTATAAGCTTAGGGATTTGTATAATTACCTTTAATCATTTAATTCCTTAGCCTTTTTTCTTGATTTTCTTCTTTTCCTTTACTTGAATCATCAAGCAACCATTTCAAAGCTTTTTAGGACATGTATTCGGCCATGAAGGAATTAGGTTTGAAAAAGAAAATTTTCCCCTTTTTTAATTCCTCTTTGCCGACTCAATGGGGTGTTTTTGTCAATTTGTAAATTTAATCGAATTAAATTAAAGTAAACTTTATGTTAGCAAATCAAATTTGCACATATTAAGCTTAATTAAATCATGCCATGTGTATCAATAATAATAAAACATATTTCATAACATTTATGAAATATGGATATTATTTAACTATTCAAATATTTAACAATTAAATATCTAAAAAATTATTTAATAAAATTATTATATATGCATTTTTATTTACATTAAATAACAAATACATATATTTATGGCATGTGTCAAAGTCTCATTTGACAATTAATTAATATGTATCAAATCGAATTTTATATCAAATATAAATATATATTAATTATTAAATTACCAAAATCCCCTAAAGCATGTGTTATTGTTTAACCGTTTAAAAGATTGGAATTAACTCATTTAATCCGATGAAGTATTATGAATAATTTGTATTATTTATAATGTGTTTCCCAAGTGCTCAACGAGTACACTTCATATTGTGGGACTCTCTAAGTTTAAGTCTTTAGTTAACTTAAATCTTCGGTTTAAGTGTTTTTTGGAAAATCTTCCGAAAAAATTTCCGGAAACGCTACGGAAGGGTCCCGAACCCTCCGAACCAGCTCAGATTTATCTAAATATTATATTATATCATATATATTTCATAATATTATCGAGGGTATATATGAACTCCAAACGATCCCACGAACGTGCTAGAATCAACGAAATTTCGATCGGACCTATTGTTCATTCATGGGTCATTATTCACCATCGTTTTCTTCCTCGATTCATATATAACCGTGCACAGAACGGAAAATTTGTCACCGCCAACTTGTAGTACTCTCAGAGAGCTTTGATTTGAAATGTGACTTGAGTCGTGAAATGAAACGATGAGCCGGGATCAAGAAAAGGAAGTTCACGCTTCTCTCTCTCTTTCATCTCCGTTTCCGACATCGTAGGGGCTGCCGCCGGCCACCACAAGGCATAGGGATGTAAGTGTTCCTAGAATATGCCAAGATCGTCAAAGAGTGATTCGTGTGTGAATTAATCGAAGGAAGTTGCGGAAAAACTCACCTTGAACGGATTTAGGATTTCAAAAATTCCTTCTTTGTTGGAGCTACAAGCTTGTTTGTTGAGTTCAAAACTCTCGGGTGAGTTTCCATATCACCTAGATTCACTCCTTTATGTGCTAGGAAGACAAAAATGAAAGAAAATTTTTTCTCCTCCAAGAGAGGAAGTTTCGGCCATGAGAGATGAGGAAGAGAGAGTTTGTGAATTTTTGTGTCCAAAACAATTACCATTCAAAGTCAAACTCTAAAAAATGTGTCTATACTTTTTCAAAAAACGAAAATACAAAGTGTGTTGGATAAGTTAGCTTTTAAAAGCTTCCAACCACTTCCATCACTCAAGATTGACTAGTGATGTAAGTTTGTGGGTCACATTTTAAATTCCAAATTTAAGTCAGACAATCCAACACGCAACTTCACTCGGGCCTGGGTTCGTTTAATTCCGAATTAAATAAATTTTTCGTTTAGACTTTATTAAATCCAATTTAATTAAATAATAATGCATCGCAATATTATTACGTAAGTCGCTTACGAATTAATTCTAAATTAATTCGTTCGCTCGAATTAAAATACAATTTTAATTCCGCATTGAAATCTAATTTCAATTAATATATCTAATATATTATTTTAGCTCAATTAAATAAATTAAATAAAAAAATCTAATTTATTTTACTGATTAATTCCAAATTAATCGCATTCTCTCTTCTCGAAGAATTTAATCCCAGATAAATTCTCGACGCAATTAATCCCAGATTATTTCTTGCCGTAATTAATCACAGATTAATTTTCTCTCTCATAATTAATCACAGATTAATTTTCTGTTCGAGTCAAATCTCATCGGTGAATCTTTGGGAAGCGACCCAAGAGATCCCTGGATATGTTGGTAGTAAATATGATCATCAACCTATCCGAACACGTGCATACCCGGTACCACGTTCCTACCGATTTACAAGACATGGTTAGCTTCTAGCAAAGCACCGTGCCTACCCAATTCTCCAGAAATATTCTTCTGCGGAATACAAGATCTTTATCAGTAGTAGTATACATAGTATTGCGTAATACGATCCTGTATCGATATCACATGCTAGGCCTAGGGCTGGAATTGTGTCTGCCCCATATGAAGCATATATTGGATATCTGGTAACTAGTCTCTATTAAGATCCTTCAATTTCAACATCATGGTTTAAGGATCTAATCCTTAGTTCTGACGAAGAAATTAATGAGTCTTTGCCGCAAGCATAACGGATTGAGCACTAAAGTTATCATCACAGTGAGTCTTCCAAAGCTCATGCTCTACTATTTACTCAACTCCGGGCTCAGGCCCGAGATGTCACTCTATCAAATAAAGTAACTTCTCGGCTCCCAGGACTATCCTGAGGTTCTATTCCCAATTTGAAAATTGAAGCCGCTTAAAGACATTTTCACCCAGGATTATGTTTTAAACGCTAATCTTTCAGTTATCTTGATTCCAATAGTCCAACTATCCTGTAGGCATTGCATTTTTGCATACCAAACCCGATGATGAGTCTCGTAAGGAGGCACTACCTTTAAGTCGTGGAAGTAGCGGAAAATGGCCGTCGGAAAGGAAAATTCAAGAATTGACATGTTATTGGTTTTGATTCGCTAAATTCGCTCGGAGTTCGCTTGTCGAATCTTCGTTTCGAGGCATACCTTTGGCCAAAGATCGTCACAAACCCTTCCAAGCCCACCTAGACACCCAAATCCGCATCCAAAGCCCATTAAACCAAAACCAACCAAACACCAAGCCCACCACCCTTGAGGCCACGACCATGACACCAAATTTCACCCTCCTTGCACTATTCCAATATGATTTACCCTTCTACCAATTCACTTTAACCTTTGACCTCACCTTTTACCTTGGTATCAAATTTCCAAATCATTTATTAAACCAACCCTACACCATTTAATATCTCCCTCACCAAGTCAAGCATCTCCCCCACACCATTTAAGTCAAATGCCCCACGCCCATGACTTATAACACTCCTTTTATTTATTTTCAACACCATTAATATCAAGCTTTATGCATTTTCAACAAGCCATCACAATTACATCAACTTTACCTTCCTTTGTCAACAAAGTTTGCCTACCAAATTAATGCCATTCAACATCACCTTGCCAACCTAATAAATGCACTCCAATTGCCTATATAAGCACACATTTTTCAGCCTTGGAAGAGCTAGCACATTGGAGCATACACTTGGCATTTGGAGATCATAAACCAGCCCCTTATTTCCCCTACAACACACGCCCAAGCTCTTCTTCACTGCCTACACTCCAAGAAAATCACAAGTCACGCCCAGCCCTTCATCCTTCACTACCCTTGTCCACACGCACACCACTTCCTCTTGTTCAAGGCAAAGCACCTAGCTCAGCCCCCCTAGTCCTCACAAGCCACGCCATTAGCTTCCACTCAGCCCCTAGTCATCACAATTCACGCCTAGTCCTCTCCTCACTGTCTCCATATTCACGCCCAACCTCCCTTTACTGCCCAGTTCAGTGCCCTATTAAACCTTCATTTAGTATCATTTTCATGCCCTTAATTACCTCTGGATCAGCCCCCCCTCACTGCCTCCAAAGCTCACGCCCAAAGCATCCAGTTTGGCCTCCAAATACACGCCCAAACTGCTCTTATTCCTCACACAAGACTGCTTCAGTTCAGCCCCTCAACTTGCGCCTAAATCACCTCCATTTTCCTCCTCAAACCAGTACACAAGTTGCCTTATCCAACCCTCATCATTCACGCCCAAACAGCAGCTCATTACACTCAAAACAGTGACCAAATTCACAAAACAGTGAGCAAAACACTGAACTCGAAATCCTTTGAGGAACCAAGCAAACGGCCATCCAATACCCCTCCAAATCCACCAAAATAACCTTAAATACATCACCAACCAGTGAGCAAAGTACGAAGACCTGAAACGGTGAAGCGAACTCAAAACAGCGAGCAAAGTGGCAAAACAGTGAGTAAAGCACCAAAACAGCGAACCGGTGTGATCGTGGTGATTTAGCCTTTCTGACGGTCGTGTAACGTGTCTCCGAGCAACGACAACAAAGGTTAGACCTGAGGGTTTATATTACAGAATTTTCTCACATAAAATAATCGTTTAAAAATGTATTTTATGGTATTTTAGCATGAGTAGTTAACTTGGCATGTTGTTGGAATTGGCTCGCATGAAATAATGGCTTAAAAAAATGTATTTTATGTGTTTAATGTGTTCAATTAGTTTAGTATGTTGTATTAAATTTATTTACATGAAATATTGACTTAGAATATGTGTTTAATAATGCTTAGCATGAATAGTTAATTTAACATGTTAATTAATTTAGGTTATGTAAATTAATAAGGTAGAATCGCATGTAATTTATTTTTCTGTCGCATGAATGTCATTAATTAGTATGTGATGTGGTTTTGAGTGAATGGAACATGTATTCTCTTTGTGGTATATTGGATGGAAACCCGGATATAAATTCCATAGCCAAATCCGAATGGACGGTAATATGGTTTGCACTCGGGAAACAATGCCCCGTACCACTTAAAAATTCACATGTTTCATTTCACTCAAATTTGTATTTGAGCATGATTAGACCATTAGAATGTTACTTTATTTCAAGCATGATTATGTTGTTGTAATGTTGTTTTAGTTCGAGCATGACTTAGTTAATTACCTTTTGCATTAGGAATTTAAGTTGTGGTATATTTAGATTGTTATTTATGTAGCATGTTTGATGTGTGATGCCGAATGTTTGCCGTTATGAAAAGTTTACTGTTGAAGCATGCAAACCTATAATTTAGACTAATTTGACCAACATGTATGTTGAGTAGACTTGGTTAATATTGCACAAATCCATTCATTACAAACGACATAAGTAAGGGACCATTCCGAACCCAACGGTTTGAGGTCTTCCCTTGCGAGGGGTGAGTGCGGCCTTAAATCATTTTCCCGGTTCACATCGGGTGGCGACTCCATTATTCTCCGATTTAGTCCCTCGTGGGCTACTCCGTACTCCCAACTAGGCCCTGAGTCTAGAACAGCATGCGTCGCCCAGTTTCTGTGTCCTACAGTCTGGCGACTCCACTGGGGATAGAGAATCGGCCTCGAAATATTGTCTTGTAATGTTTGGATTTATGTCTTATTAACCATGTTTACTGTGGGTTTATGAAATTTAATCAAAAGGCATTGCTAGGGCTAGGTGATGGTTTGGTGTCTTCCTTCATTCACTACCTTTTTATAAGGAAAAGCTGTGAAGGCACCTAGATAATCATTTTCGTAGGGGGTGGTTGGTGTCTTCCTTCATTCACTACCTTTTTATAAGGAAAAGCTGTGAAGGCATCTAGATAATCATCTCATGTGATAAACTAATTTGGAGGACTCGTTGTTTATTCCTGTCACCAAGCGATAAGAGCCTAAGGGGCTAGGGTACTTAAGAGAGCCTCGCTCCACCTTCCCTCTGGGGAATCTACAACGGGAAGTCCATTTGACAGGTAGTCACATACCTTAAATTGTTGACATATAAGGTGCACCCACTTGGTCGTTTGAACCCTTGAGTGGGGTGTCCTAGTTGTGGATAATCCTTTGTCAATAAGGGCCTTTGTTTACATTCCTAAAACCTACACATAAACCGTAGTTTTATGACTCTTAGAAATTATTTACTATTGCTTGTGTTTTGGACCATTATCATTTGGATTCAGTTGGACTGATTGTCAATAAATGTGAACTTGTTGGGCCATTTAAACAGGGACAAGTTCATGTCCTTTGACCATTGGGCCAAAAGCTTCTAAAATATCAATGGGCCATTCTGTGTTTGGGCTTCTTATTATTTGGAGTTATTTAGTTATATTATTGCAAAATGTAAACTTGTTGGGCCTTTTCAACTGGGACAAGTTTGCACTGCGCAATAGTATGATTGAATACTTTGAAATGATAACAAGCTGATTTGTATATGTATTGCACACATCTTATACACCTCACGCATACATGCATCATGCTAACCCTTATGTTTCCAAAGCCATCATAGATACCTGTTGGGTTAGGGAAGGGAAAAGACTCACCAAGAAGCCAGTAGCAAGAATGAGTGAATCTGTCAACGAAGGATCCCGAATGGATCAGATTGAGGCAAATCTCACCAGAATGACAGAACAGTTGCAAGCACTTATTGTTGCCATGTCAAATATGGCTGCACCCCGGGCTAAGGGAAGTTCTGAGAATGAGAGGCGTGAAGAGCCTCAGAACAGGGTAAATGATGATGCTCCAATATTTGATGATGATATGGCCGAATATGCTGCTGGGAAGATGGCTGGGAATCAGGCAGAAATACAGAAACTTCGTGACCAGATGGAGTCTGTTACCCGTAAACTGAAGGGGAAACATGAAGACTTGTTGGATTATGATTCCATGACCTTTGAGGAACAGTTGCCTGCTCAGTTCAAGATGCCGGATATGGCCAAGTTCAATGGAAATGGGGATCCGAGGGTCCATCTCCGCCAGTACGTTTCAGTCATGAGTTCAGTGGGTTTGTCAAAGCGTCAGGTGCAGAAAATGTTTGGCATGTCACTCGAGGGAGCTCCTGTTGTATGGTACCACAGTCTTGAGAAGAAAGTGAAGGAAGACTGGAGGGAATTGGCGGATGCCTTCTTAAAGCAGTATGTTACAGACCTAGAAATCGATTTGTCACTCTGTGATTTGGAGAATACTAAGCAGAAGCCAGATGAGAGCTTCAAAGACTATGTAGATCGCTGGAGAAGCCAACTTCTAAAAATGCAGACTCGGCCCTCGGAGAAGGACCAAATCAAAATGATCATCAAGGGCACCAAGCCCTCCATCTATGGCAAGTTGAGAAGGATGACCTCCATGATCACAGATTTTCAACAGTTGAGGGAAACTGTCATGGATAATGAAGAAGAGGAAGCTGAGAATAAGAAGTTCTATGGCCAGAATAGAAGAACTTTTGGATGGCCTTCAGAGATCAAGCCCGCTACTGCTGAGATTGCTACCATCAAGAATAGGCGATTTTCTAACCTGGGTAGACCCTTATCCAAAGTATTTGAGAAATTAACCAGGCAAGGACTCTTAAAACCCTTGGAGTCTAGACCACTCCCTAATCCTCCCCCACCAAATCTCAATATGAACCGCTACTGCAACTTCCACCAACAACCTGGCCATGACACCGATAGTTGTATCCGTCTCTGTAATGAGATCCAAGATTTAATTGACTCCTATAAGATCCATGACCCTGAAAAAGAACAGCCAAACACACACCACAACCCATTGCCCAATTATCACTCTGTTCCCCCACCTACTTATATGATCAACTCCGGCCTGCCCGAAAGCTTTGTCCTCCAAAATCTCAACCACTCGGTTTCTTTCATAGGGGATGACAACAGTGAAGAACCATAGGCCGAGGAAGAAGACGATACTGCGAAGGATGAAGTTGTTCCTCCTAGTTCATTTGCTCCTGCATTTTTAATAAAGACATTGATTTTGTTTACTTGTTTGAACCTTTTCTCAATAAAGACGTTCATCTCCCTTACTCGCCTGAATATGCAATATGAGTATATTTGACAAAAGCATTCAACCTTGGTACTATGCTTAAAACATGGGGAATCTTCAGAAGAAGCAAGCAGGAAAGATAAGATAGCCATTCAGAAATTGGGAAACAGGGCAGTGAGACTGCCAGATTTAGAGGAGAATGAGTTCACTGAGTCGATCGAAGCAAATTGAAGCTGTATTTTGCCTGAAGGAAAAAAGACTGAGCAGTCACCAAGAGAGTTAACAGAAAACCTAACCCAACGGGATAGGAAATTCATCCATGCATACATGCATACACGTAACTTGCATCCCTTGTTTTGTGTTTTGTTTTTGCAGATTTCAAACAAAAGAGAACCAGCAGGAGGCGACCAGAGACATATGGCGTCAAGGAGCACAATGAGGATCCAACCCATCATGAACAGGGAGGACCTCTACACTTTCATACGTACACATCACATGCACATGTTTTATTCTGTTGTTTTGTTTGTGTTCGCAGGTCTCAAAGAAAATAAGGGAAAACGGCAAAGGCAAACCAGTCAAAGCAGCAACAACACAGTATCATCAGCTTCAGAAACACGTCAGTATCAGTTTTGGGGATGCGTCCCAGGGTTGAGGCCCACATCAGTGTTAGTATGCGTCCCAAAGGGCGAAGCCCCAAATTATCAGCAGTTGAAAAGAGGAATTTCACAGAAAGAGATAAGTCATTGGTGGCTAGACATATGTCCGATGATGACATTGTGTGTTGAAGGGAGAAGCCTTAGAAGCAATAAGTGTGAGAAGTGTTCTCCACCGGTATTCTGAATAGATTGATCTCAATTAGACTCATGAGCACTTTAATGCGGGATCTCAACGGTGAAAGCCTGAGTGGTTAATGAGATGACTAGTTGAAGAGATGGTGGATAGGTGAATGACCGTTCGCTTGGATGTCCACTATGGTTTACGAACGCTACGATATATGATATGGTCGAGAATAAAAGAAAAGTCTCTATGATAAAAAAGGAAGAAAAAGAAAAGAAAAATAGGCCGCCTATAACCGATAAGCGTGAAGCTACCCATGGGCGAGTATTAGGACCACCATGAGGAGAAATGCTACCTTAAAGGGTAGGCGTGTCAAGTAAAAAAAAAGAAAAGAAAAAGAAAAAAGAAAGAAAAAAGAAAAAAAAGAATGAAAAAGAAAAAAGAGACAAAAGCAAAATACAAGAGACCATATCATGTTGAGTATGCTGAAGTAATCACAGAATGTGATCAAGACATCCAGGTTGGTTAGACCCACTGGTTCGATTCTCCGAAGCGAAATCATCAAGTTGGCTAACATAAGGAGCAAGCTGTGAAAGAGCCTTGGCACACACATACTAAGAGTCTAGTTCAGATCACCTATTCAGATGATCGGAGTTGAGCATACCCAGTACTTTGAAGATTCTCTGGCTTCAACGTGAAACACCTGTTAAGGACGGAAATATATCTAGCTATCAAGATTATCTCGTAAAATGAAAGGCAATATGCTGAAAGGAATTAGTAGCATCAGTATCAGTTCTACCAAGTATGACAATCTGGGGGCGAGGCCCACATCCTTATCAAAATCAGTTTTACAGGGTATGGCACCCTGGGGTGAGCCCCGCATCAGACTCATAATTTGGAATCAATCCGGGAATGAATCCCAGGGTCGAGGCTTATATCAGCAGAGTTTTGGAATGAATCCGGGAATGAATCCCAGGGCTGAGGTCCACACCATCAGAGTTTTGGAAGGAATCCATGAACCAATCCCAGATCATCATGAAGTGTCGGGGACTATCATAGATTATCATAAAATGTTGTGGACTACCGTGGATAACCGTCGACTATCATGAAGTGTCGTGGACTACCGTTGATTATCATGAAGTATTGTGGACTACCGTGGATTACCGTTGATTATCATAAAGTGTTGTGGACTACCGTGGACTACCGTTGATTATCATAAAGTATTGTGGACTACCGTGGATTACCGTTGATTATCATAAAGTGTTGTGGACTACCGTGGACTACCGTTGATTATCATAAAGTGTTGTGGACTACTGTAAATTATCATGAAGTGTTGTGGACTACCGTAGACTACCGTTGATTATCATAAAGTATCGTGGACTATGAAGATTATGAAGATTTTGTGGATTATGTGGACTACCGTGAACTATGAAGATTATGAAGATTATGAAGATTTTGTGGATTATGTGGACTACCGTGGACTACCGTGAATTATGAAGATTATGAAGATTCTGTGGATTATGTGGACTGTCGTGGACTACCGTGGACTATGAAGATTATGAAGATTTTGTGGATTATGTGGACTACCGTGGACTACCGTGAATTATGAAGATTATGAAAATTATGTGGATTATGTGGACTACCGTGGACTACCCTGGACTATGAAGGTTATAAATATTATCTAGATTATGTGGACTACCGTGGACCATGAAGGTTATGAAGATTATGTGGATTATGTGGAATACCGTGGACTACCAAGGAGTGTTGTGGATTATCGTGGACTACCGTGGACTATCGTGAATAATTGTGGACTACCGCTACGCCCTAGGTACGAGGCCTAGCACCATCAAACCAACACAACAGGCGGACCAGGTGACAGCTGGCGAGCCAGGTATGTAAAAATGCATTGCATGAACTTTGATAGGATTGTCATTAGCACACACTGAACAAATCCCATCAAAGTGGGGGCGACTGTAGGCATTGCATTTTTGCATACCAAACCCGATGATGAGTCTCGTAAGGAGGCACTACCTTTAAGTCGTGGAAGAAGAGCGGAAAATGGCCGTCGGAAAGGAAAATTCAAGAATTGACATGTTATTGGTTTTGATTCGCTAAATTCGCTCGGAGTTCGCTTGTCGAATCTTCGTTTCGAGGCATACCTTTGGCCAAAGATCGTCACAAACCCTTCAAGCCCCCTAGACACCCAAATCCGCATCCAAAGCCCATTAAACCAAAACCAACAAACACCAAGCCCACCACCCTTGAGGCCCACGACCATGACACCAAATTTCACCCTCCTTGCACTATTCCAATATGATTTACCCTTCTACCAATTCACTTTAACCTTGACCTCACCTTTTACCTTGGTATCAAATTTCCAAATCATTTATTAAACCAACCCTACACCATTTAATATCCTCCCTCACCAAGTCAAGCATCTCCCCCACACCATTTAAGTCAAATGCCCCACGCCCATGACTTATAACACTCCTTTTATTTATTTTCAACACCATTAATATCAAGCTTTATGCATTTTCAACAAGCCATCACAATTACATCAACTTTACCTTCCTTTGTCAACAAGTTTGCCTACCAAATTAATGCCATTCAACATCACCTTGCCAACCTAATAAATGCACTCCAATTGCCTATATAAGCACACATTTTTCAGCCTTGGAAGAGCTAGCACATTGGAGCATACACTTGGCATTGGAGATCATAAACCAGCCCCTTATTTCCCCTACAACACACGCCCAAGCTCTTCTTCACTGCCTACACTCAAGAAAATCACAAGTCACGCCCAGCCCTTCATCCTTCACTACCCTTGTCCACACGCACACCACTTCCTCTTGTTCAAGGCAAAGCACCTAGCTCAGCCCCCTAGTCCTCACAAGCCACGCCATTAGCTTCCACTCAGCCCCTAGTCATCACAATTCACGCCTAGTCCTCTCCTCACTGTCTCCATATTCACGCCCAACCTCCCTTTACTTCCCAGTTCAGTTCCCTATTAAACCTTCATTTAGTATCATTTTCATGCCCTTAATTACCTCTGGATCAGCCCCCCCTCACTGCCTCCAAAGCTCACGCCCAAAGCATCCAGTTTGGCCTCCAAATACACGCCCAAACTGCTCTTATTCCTCACACAAGACTGCTTCAGTTCAGCCCCTCAACTTGCGCCTAAATCACCTCCATTTTCCTCCTCAAACCAGTACACAAGTTGCCTTATCCAACCCTCATCATTCACGCCCAAACAGCAGCTCATTACACTCAAAACAGTGACCAAATTCACCAAAACAGTGAGCAAAACACTGAACTCGAAATCCTTTGAGGAACCAAGCAAACGGCCATCCAATACCCCTCCAAATCCACCAAAATAACCTTAAATACATCACCAACCAGTGAGCAAAGTACGAAGACCTGAAACGCAGCGAAGCGAACTCAAAACAGCGAGCAAAGTGGCAAAACAGTGAGTAAAGCACCAAAACAGCGAAACGGTGTGATCATGGTGATTTAGCCTTTCCGACGGTCGTGTAACGTGTCTCCGAGAAACGACAACAAAGGTTAGACCTGAGGGTTTATATTACAGAATTTTCTCACATAAAATAATCGTTTAAAAATGTATTTTATGGTATTTTAGCATGAGTAGTTAACTTGGCATGTTGTTGGAATTGGCTCGCATGAAATAATGGCTTAAAAATGTATTTTATGTGTTTAATGTGTTCAATTAGTTTAGTATGTTGTATTAAATTTATTTACATGAAAAATATTGACTTAGAATATGTGTTTAATAATGCTTAGCATGAATAGTTAATTTAACATGTTAATTAATTTAGGTTATGTAAATTAATAAGGTAGAATCGCATGTAATTTATTTTTCTATCGCATGAATGTCATTAATTAGTATGTGATGTGGTTTTGAGTGAATGGAACATGTATTCTCTTTGTGGTATATTGGATGGAAACCCGGATATAAATTCCATAGCCGAATCCGAATGGACGGTAATATGGTTTGCACTCGGGAAACAATGCCCCGTACCACTTAAAAATTCACATGTTTCATTTCACTCAAATTTGTATTTGAGCATGATTAGACCATTAGAATGTTACTTTATTTCAAGCATGATTATGTGTTGTAATGTTGTTTTAGTTCGAGCATGACTTAGTTAATTACCTTTTGCATTAGGAATTTAAGTTGTGGTATATTTAGATTGTTATTTATGTAGCATGTTTGATGTGTGATGCCGATGTTTGCCGTTATGAAAAGTTTACTGTTGAAGCATGCAAACCTATAATTTAGACTAATTTGACCAACATGTATGTTGAGTAGACTTGGTTAATATTGTACAAATCCATTCATTACAAACGACATAAGTAAGGGACCATTCCGAACCAACGGTTTGAGGTCTTCCCTTGCGAGGGGTGAGTGCGGCCTTAAATCATTTTCCCGGTTCACACCGGGTGGCGACTCCATTATTCTCCGGTTTAGTCCCCCGTGGGCTACTCCGTACTCCCAACTAGGCCCTGAGTCTAGAACAGCATGTGTCGCCCAGTTTTTGTGTCCTACATATCCAATCAACGATTTCGGGTACAATCGAATATAATGATTACTATAGTCGAACTATATAATCAACTACTATTTGATTGGTTAAATTCAAATATATTGATTACTATAATCCAATTATATAATCAACTATAAATGAAGTAGTTTGAATACAGTCCAACTGTTCAATTAAAATAACAATTGAATATTAGTCCAACTAATATATATAATTTTTAATGACGAAAAAGAAATGAGCGTGTATTGGCAAGTATCTAAACGAAATTGCAAATTTAATACTTGCCTCCCACTATTTTTCGGTGAGCCTCTAACCATCTGTGGAGTACTCGGGAAACCTAGTTTCCTAGTGGGCTAGGATCCCGTTAAATAACACATAACCTTGACTTTGGCCAACAAATTGTATGAAACTTAACTAGGTAGATCTCTAAGATCAATTGGATCCTATCCAATTCCTAGATCCAGTAGGTGGACTTCCAAGTCCGAAACATATATCCAATATATGCCAATATATCCAATATATTGCCTAACCTTTTTCCTCTGAATCAACTAAGCCTTGGCTTTGGCTTAACAAGCTTAATGAAACCAGTTAAGCGTGACCCATTGACAGTGGGAAAGCTTCGTAATCGAGGCCGATAAACAAGAAGTGACATTGACTTTGGCCAACAAATCACAACTTGCCCAAGGCGTACGTATAGAACAAATCCTTCATGATTCAAACACATCCACGATAGACAAAGGTCTTGACTTTGGCCAACAAACCAATGCCAATCTTGGATCTTGAGAGAGAATCACTCAATGGAAGGAAAAACGCTTAATATAAATTGAGGGTTTTTGTCGCGATTTGGCAACCAATTTATTATCTTTAATTAGGTCTCATCATACACCCTTAAGCATGCTTTCTAAAAGCATAATAAGGCGCAATAAAATTTAATAATGATATACGGATGGATATACAACAAACTTGTTCCTAGAACAAATATCTCAATTTCCTCTCTCTCGCTAGCATTATTCATACTTCTACCCAATTACATAATACTTCTAAAGAAACCTCATTTACATTAAGGGGAATTGGTGGGAAGAGAAATACAATGAGAAAATAGGTAATATACTGGACACGCAGGTCCAATTTAATAAATTCTAAATTTATTACAATAATTTCCAAAATTACCCTCACCCATCTAATATCCATCTGATATACATTATTCATACAATACATCCATGTATTCACACAAAGCATGTTATCAATCAATCTAATCCAATTAATTAATCTTTAATTAGTGACCATCCAATGTTCAAACAACGATTTGATTTGCGCGAGTCCAACTCGTTTAAGAATAAATACTCAAAGTATGTATTCTTGAATTATATCGAACTACAATTTTAAATCCAATTTAAATTATATTCAATACTAATTCATATTTAATTTCAAATTAAATAATTACACTTTCAATAGTGCCTTTTAGACTTGGATTCCAAATCCAATCTTAACGGGTCTCAAAGACCCAATTAGTATCCAATACTATTCAATTAAAGTCCAATGGGCTTTCAATTAATTCTTAAGGCATGGGCTTTGGCAATTATGGGTCAAACCCAAGATGCCAAGGCCCAATTAGGAATCACCTTATGCCAAAAATCAATTTAGGCCCATTATGCCCAATTAAAATTTTAAAGGCCCATTTATCATATTTGGACTTTATGGAAATGGTTTTAGGCCCAATTGGATCCAACCAATTATCATAAACCAAACATGGCCCAACCAAGCCCATTAAGCCCAAATACAACAATTAAATTAATTCATTACTCCAAATTACAAATTAATTCAATTCAAGTGTAATTATCATAATTAATTAATTAATCTAATGCTTCCAAAACACTAATTAATTCAATTAATCATGCTCTACATTTCCAATTCATGTCCAACACAAATTGAAGCAAAATCAATCTAATAACATGCTACAAAGCTCACGGCAATGGCAACAAAATTAACATCCAATTTGATTTCAATCTAATTAAATCAACAACTAAGATATATTTCATGCCATCTAACACATCCAATTGTTAAATTTCCAAAATTCCACCATGAGCAACCTAGGGTAACTTTCGGCCAAGCATGTGAATTTGGGGAAAATTAATCTAATCAATTTTTCAAAAAATCAATGATGCATAAATCCAATTCAACATCATATAAACTCAACCAAACCATCAATTTAAGAAAATCAAGCTCCAAACACAAAATTCCCAAATTAAAGTTTAAGAACCCTAGAATTGCAAATCAAACTTAGATCGCTCTGATACCATTGTAAGTATTCCTAGAACATGCCAAGATCGTCTAAGAGTGATTCGTGTGTGAATTATCAAGAGAGTTGCGGAATGCTCACATTGATTGGTTGATGAGATTTCAAAAATTCCTTCTTTGTTGGATGTGTTGGAAGCTTCGGAGCTTGAAATCGAGTTCCAAACTCTCGGGTGAGTTTCCCTATCACCTTGATTCACTCCTTTAGTGCTAGCTTGAACAAAATTTGAAATAAAATTTTCTCCTCCAAGGTCCATGGTTCACGGTTTTGAGAGAGAATAGGGAAGAGTGTTTTTGCATTTTGATTTCTAAAATCAATTACCAAAACCAAATCCAAAAAGTTGTATATACTTTTTAAAAAATGCTAAAGTCAAAAGTGTGTTGTGTAAGATTCAATAAATGCTTTCAACTACCACCATCAATCTTGTGTAGACATTTGGTGTAAGTTGGTGGGACCCACTTTAAATTCAAAATTCAAGTGGGCTTGCTCAACACACTTCGGGCTCGGGTTTGCTTAATCCGATTAAAGGAATTTTCTGTCGCGACGTAATTAAATCTATTTTAATTAATTAATAATGCCTCGCAATATTATTACGTAAGTCTCTTACGAATTAACTCTAAATTAATTCGTTCGCTTGAATTAAAATTCAATTTTAATTCCGCGTTGAAATCTAATTTCAATTAATATATCTAAAATATTATTTTAGCCTAATTAAATAAATTAAATAGTAAAATCTAATTTCACTATTAAATTTACCTTACCGATTAATTCTAAATTAATCACGTTCTCTCTCTTCTCGATGAATTTAATCACATATAAATTCTCGTCGCAATTAATCCCAGATTAATTCTTTCTCTTTTAATTAATCCCAGATTAATTCATTGCCGTAATTAATTCCAGATTAATTTTCTCTTTCATAATTAATCCCAGATTAATTTTCTGTTCGAGTCAAATCTCAACGGTGAATCTTCGGGAAACGGCCCAAGAGATCCCTGGATATGTTGCTAGTAAATACGGTCATTGGACTATCCGAATACGTGCGTAATCGGTACCACGTTCTTACCGATTTACAAGACATGGTTGGCTTCTAGCAAAGCACCGTGCCTACCCAATTCTCCAGAAATATTCTTATGCGAAATACAAGATCTTTTTCAGGCGTAGTATACGTAGTATTGCATATTACGATCTAGTATCATAATGTCATATGCTAGGCCTGGGGCTGGAATTGTGTCTGCCCCGTACGAAGCATATATTGGCTCTCTGGTAACTAGTCTCTATAATCGGATAATCTTGACCTTGTCATATTATCCAAATAGCTACAACATACAAGAGTACCAGTTCCGTATCATGCGTGATCATCATCTCCATATGACTGAATGATACTTCCATCTTGACATCACATCCAATACACTACGATTCTCAGTATACCCAGAAGAGGCATACACAGAACCTGTTAAAGCCCCGGACGACCAAAACCAAAGTATACTGATTGTCGCAAGTATTAGCGATGCAAGTCTCAGGTTAAGACCAAATACACCTACCCTGATTCGAACTCCCATAGACACATAGTCATACTACCAATGAGATTTTGAGGGGTCTATCCAGAGCGAAGCTGTTTCCGTACCATCGGTAAACAGAACCTCCTATTACACTTGCATGAGTATCCAATACCCAAATATATGAGAACTATGTCGTTACGCTTCCATAACACGTACAAGTGTAATACTAGCCTATTCCGCATTATCGATGTCCAGTCTCGATAATACTACGACTAGGGATATTTAATTATTAAACCTTACGTGGATTAATATTGTCTCATATCTTATTAATCCGGTACTAATCATATGGACTTTTATCGTTTATATATCCAGGTAATCCAATTACAAATGATAAAAGAGAAATTTCCTTTGTCATATAGTTAATTTGTACAACAACACCATGTTCTGTACAAATATTGATGCTATGGGTCATAATTGTCCAACAATTCTACCAATGGGATTCCGAGGGGTCTATCCAGAGCGAAGCTGTTTCCGTACCATCGGTAAACAGACCCTCCTATTACACTTGCATGAGTATCCAATACCCAAATATATGAGAACTTTGTCGTTATGCTTCCATAACACACACAAGTGTAATACTAGCCTATTCCGCATTATCGATATCCAGTCTCGATAATACTACGACTAGGGATATTTAATGATTAAACCTTACGTGGATTAATATTTTCTCATATCTTATTAATCAGGTACTAATCATATGGACTTTTATCATTTATATATCCAAGTAATCCAATTACAAATGATAAAAGAGCAATTTCCTTTGTCACATAGTTAATTTGTACAACAACACCATGTTCTGTACAAATAGTGATGTTATGGGTCATAATTGTCTAACAATCTCCCACTTGGCCTATAGCCAATCACTCAAGTTTCCTACACCTGAACTATGTACGGGTCGCTCAAACTTCTGCAGAGAAACAGCTTACGTCAGTGGATTTGCAATGTTATCATCTGATGCGTTTTATTCGATCATCACATCGCCTCGATGTATGATCTGACGAATCAGATAATATAGTCGAAGTATATACTTGGATCGTTGATGAGACCGCAATTATTTAGCCTATGTTGTAGCCCAGCTCAGCTGCTAACAGAACTACACATAATCCAATTAGGATTATATAGATCCAAAATTCTTCTTTTGCTGCCTCAGCTGCAGTAATGTTCCACTTTTTGTTATTTATTCGGAAAGTATCTTGCTTGGAAGATTTCCACCTAACTGTTCCGTTATTCAAACTAAATATGTACCCTTATTGCGACTTAAAGTCATCTTTATCGATTTGGAAACTTGTAGCGGTGAACCTAGTTACCTCAATTTCTCATTTCCCCATATTCCCAGAAAGCATCCTTAGTTCGTCCAAGATACTAAAGAATGTTCTTTACATCAATCCAGTGACCATCACCTAGATTAGCCTTATAGCGTCTACATATACTCAAAGCATATGAGACATCAGGTCACATACATTTCAAAAAAAGTACGAGCTCTGGGAGGGTTTTCAGCAGCTTTCTAGATCTATCCCAGTAGATCTTTATTCCTAGAATAAAGCATGCTTCTCCCAGGTATTTCATGGAGAATTTTAATGAAAGCCAAGCTTTCACTGATTATATTATGGGAATGTTATTGCTTAGAAGCAATACATCATCAACTTATAGGACATTCATTGTCAGTGCGCTCCTACTAACCTTCTTATATACAAAAGAATTATAATCGTTTTGAATGAAATCATATACCATTATGATCTCATCAAAACGTTGGTTCCAAGAATGATATGCTTGCTTCAATCCATAAATGGATCGATTTAACTTGCAAACCTTGTTTGCATATTTCGGCACGACAAAATCATCAGGATGCTGCATACAAACATCCTCCAAAAGGTTTCCGTTAAGGAAAGCGGTTTTGGCATCCAGCTGTCATATTTCATCAATGAAATATACAGTTATAGCAGGCATTATCCGAATGGATTTAATCATGGCAACATGTGAAAAAGTTTCAGCGTAGTCGACACTATGTCTTTGACCATACCCTTCTTGTACAAGCCTAGCAGTGTACATTTGTATGTTGCCATCCATGTATGTCTTCCTTGAAGACTAATTTGTTACCAATAGGCACAATGCCTTCTAGTACATCAACCAGTGTCCAAACTTAGTTGGTATACATGGAATCCATTTCAGACTTCATGGCACTTTGCCATAAATGGAGTCGATACCTTGTATCACTTCCTCATACGTAGCCGGTTCGTCTTCCTCAATAAGATTGACATGTACATGAGGTGAGATCAGAAACCCATACCTCCCAGGTTGTTTTCTGACTCTCTCCGACCTATGCGGTTCTTGTGTATTCGAAGATTATTGATACAGTTTCATCTCTGATGAACTGTTGGTGTTCCATGAGGACTCGGTGCCTGTAACAGTATTACTCTGATTTTCATCGAGTTTTACTTTCTTCCCACTTACCACTGCATTTAGGTATTCCTCTTAGGAAAACTGCATGAAGAGCAATAATTACATTGTTCTCTTGTGAGTTGTATAAGTACTATACATTGGTTTCCCTCGGACAACCTACAAATAGGCACTTATCCGATTTGGGTTCTAGTTTGGTATTATCCAAATGTTTAAAGTGTGCCAAGCATTTCCAAATCTTCAGGAATGAGAAACCCAGTTTCTTTTCTGTTCATATCTAATATGAAGTCTGTCTAACAGATTTTCATGGAACCTTATTCAAAATAAGTTTTGCATTGTTTAATGCATATCCCGTGAAGGAAATTGGTAGCTCAGAGCGACTCATCATTAACCTTACCAAGTCCAACAAAGTTTGGTTTCTTTGTTTGGACACACCGTCAATTGAGGTTTTCCAGGAGGAGTCGATTGTGAAAGAATACTATACTCTTTCAAGTAATCTTGAAACTCATATGTTTAAGTATTTTACACTATGGTCCGACCGTAATGTTTTTAATACTTTTACCGGTCTGTTTTCTTACTTCGTGTCGAAACTCTTTGAATTACTCAAAAGTTCATGACTTGTGTTTCATAAGATACACATAACCATAACGCGATGCCACATCCGTAAAGGTTACGAAGTATTTATATCCACCTCTAGCCTAGCTAGACATGGGCCCACTTACGTCACTATGAACGAGGGCTAACAGATCGGTTGCACTTGCACTTTTACCAAGTAAAAGGTGTTTTAGGCATTTTGCCTAAGAAACTAGATTCGTAGACATCATTTGAATTAGAATCAAATCTGTCCTAGTATCCACTCTTCAAAAGTGTGGATATACGAGTCTTGTTAATGTGTCTCAGACAACAATGCCACTTTTAAGTCTTAACAGATTTATTCAGTTTGAGCATTTGTTTGTCATGTTATATGTTTGAGATTTGTTTATATTCAAAATATAAATATTGTTATTCACATCTAATGTGTATATCTCAATATCTTCTTTATAAATAAGACACTCGGTGTTCTGGAACATAAAGGTATACCCGCCACGGGTTAAACTAGATATAGAGATAATATTTCTAGTCAAACTAGGTACATCATAACAGTTTCCTAATTTAAGTACATGCCCAAAGGGCAATTCCAAAACTTAGGTTTCTACGGTTAAAATAACGACTCTCGTCTCGTTTCTGAATCGCATGTCTATCTCATCTAAAGCCAGTATCTTGCTAATCAGCAGATGCTGCACATCAAAACATATGTATGTTCCACATCCAGTATCAAAATCCAATTTTAAAACTGGTAGTGGACATATTTATAACAAACTTACTTGAAGCCGGAGCCTTGCTCGTCTTCATTTTCTTCATGTCTGCCTTATCCATATGGCAGTCACGCTTCCAGTGACCCCATTTACCATAATTTAGGCATACATCTTAGGATATGTCATTTGTCTTCCTAGAAGACTGTGATGATTTTACCTTTGCCCCTTTTTCTTCATACCCCCAGAAGTCTTCGGTCAAGCCTTGGCCTTCTGAGATGTCGAAGTAAGATGCGCCTTGCGCTTCTTGCCCTTTTAGAAGCTCTGGCTCTGCTTCTTTGAGCATAGCCATTAACTCTCGAAGAGTTTTCTCTTGGTTCATTATAAACCCGCCCTAGCATTCGGGCAAAGACTGTAAGATCAAATCTATGGAAGTATCGGCCTCGTAGGTAATGCCCAGCTAACCTAGCTGTTTGATGTCAACAATCACCTGTGACACCTAGTGCTCGACAGATGTACCCTCTGACATACGCGAGCATAAGAGCTTCTTTGTACTTTTAAGATCTAAGGTTAGATCTATCAAGATCCTTTAATTTCATCATCATTGTATAAGGATCTAATCCTTAGTTCTGACGATGAAATTTAGGAGTCTTTGCGGCAAGCATAACGGATTGAGCACTAAAGTTATCATCACGATGAGTCTTCCAAAGCCCATGCTCTACTATTTGTTCAACTCCGGGCTTAGGCCCGAGAGGTCGCTCTATCAAATAGAGTAACTTCTCAACTCCCAGGACTATCATGAGATTCATTTCCCAATATAAAAATTAAAGTCGTAAAATATATTTTTCACCTAGGATTATGTCCTTTGACGCTAATCTTTCAAGTCATCTTGATTGCTATAGTCCAACTATCCAATCAACGATTTCAGGTACAATCTAATGTAATGAATACTATAGTCTAACTATATAATTAACTACAATTTGATTGGTTAAATTCAAATGTATTGATTACTATAATCTAATTATATAACCAACTATAAATGAAGTAGTTTGAATACAATCCAACTGTTCAATTAAAACAACAATTGAATATTGGTCCAACTAATATATTTATAAATAATTAATGACGAAAAATGAAATGAGCGTGAATTGGCAAGTATCTAAACGAAATTGCAAATTTAATACTTGCCTCCCATAATTTTTTGGCGAGCCTCTAACCATCTGTGGAGTACTCGGGAAACCTAGTTTCCTAGTGGGCTATGATCCCGTTAAATAACACACAACCTTGACTTTGGCCAATAAATTGTATGAAACTTAACTAGGTAGATCTCTAATATCAATTTGATCACATCCAATTCCTAGATCCAGTAAGTGGATGTGGGACACAGAAACTGTGGGACGCATGTTGTTCTAGGCTCGCGGCCTAGTTGGGAGTACGGAGTAGCCACGGGGGACTAAACCGGAGAAATAATGGAGTCGCCACTCGGTGTGAACTGGGAAAATGAGATTTAAGGCCGCACTCACCCCTCGCAAGGGAAGACCTCAAACCGTTGGGTTCGGAATGGTCCCTTACTTATGTCACTTGTAATGAAAGGATTTGTGCAATAATTTAATCAGGCTTAAGTAAGACTTATTTCCAAGAGTATCATGCTTCTAAGTTCTCATGCATACATCAACAAGTTCATCTAAATTTACATGTAACACATATCCGAATTTGCATACAGCCTATTTGCATGTAATCTATGTCTCAATTTGCATACATAAAGATTAACATACGTCAAGCATACAAGTTAACAAGCACATTATACTCATACATGTGGGGAATACAGATGAACGACACCTACACAGTCTTGCATAATGCATAGAAACAATCAGGTTCATCATACGAAGGAATAGCTACTAGGGACAATTATGTGCGAAATCTGATGAAAATAACTCAGTTCAGTGGTGCGCGTTCGTGTAGCGTTCGAGAACGCATTCGAACGGTAAACAGAAGGTTCGCGTTCGTATAGCGTTCGAGAACGCGTTCGAACAGAACTAGACCTGATGCATGAAACACTAAGAAAATGTGTGCACGTTCACATAGCGTTTGATAACACGTTCGAACGGTAAACAGAAGGTTCACGTTCGTGTGGCGTTCGAGAACGCATTCGAACGGAACCAGACCTGATGCATGAAACACTAAGAAATTACATGCGCATTCACGTAGCGTTTGATAACGCGTTCGAACGGTAAATATAAGGTTCACGTTCATGTGGCATTCGAGAACGCGTTCGAACGAAACCAGACCTGATGCATGAAACACTAAGAAAATGTGTGCGCGTTCACGTAGCATTCAAGGACGCGTTCGAACGGTAAACAGAAGGTTCACGTTCGTGTGGCGTTCGAACGAAACCAGACCTGATGCATGCAACACATTCATAGACAAACAAATCCACCATGTGTTCTGATTGAACTCATCTCACATCCAATCGAATATACACCAACCGGCGCGGAAAGCATCATGGTAAAAGATTTTAACCCCTCCAAATAGGGGACCCTTAATCCGACTTACTAAGCCCATGAACTTGATTGCGTCATGCATACAAAAATAAAGACAATAACATCAAACTTAGTATGCCTAATTGAACATATCTTGCATCCAATCGAACACACATCAATCGGTGCGGCAAATCATCGTGGTAAAGGATTTTTAACCCCTCCAAATATGGGACCTTTAATCCGACTTACTAAGCCCATGCACTCGATTGCGTCATGCATACAAAAATAAATACAATAACATCAAACTTAGTATGCCCGATTGAACATATCTTACATCCAATCGAACACACATCAACCGGCGCGGCAAAGCATCGTGGTAAAGGATTTTAACCCCTCCAAATAAGAGACCTTTAATCCGACTTACTAAGCCCATGCACTCGATTGCGTCATGCATAAATAAGTAACATGTGGAATTCAAATGACGAAAAATAAATAAATCAAAACAATATAAAACAAAAGAAGGTGTCATTTACTCAAGCGGTACGTGGAGTTGTATCCCGAGTACAGATCATGCTACCGTCCATTCGGAATCGGCTATGAAATTTATGTCCGGGTTTCCATCCGATATACCGTGAGAGTTGACACATCTTTCATTTTATTCCAAGGCCACAACATACAATATTTCGTAATACATGCATATTTATCTACTCAAGGGCGACAACATGCATTTTAACATGACAATTATGCGAACAATACTCAATAAATAATAAAAATAAAACAGAAAACGAATGTGGAAAATACCCTCAGGTCTAACCTTTTTTGCCAACTTTCGGACTCGCGTTTCACGGACGTCGGAAGGGTAAAGCTCCTAAACTTCTCCGGTTCACTGGTTTAGCGTCTTAGCTCACTGTTTTGCTATTTTGCTTGCTGTTCGGCCTCCGTTTTGCTGCTGTTCGTCTTCCATTTTACTGTTGTTTCCTCTGTATTTTTCGCTCACTGTTCAGGTCACTGTTTTGACGTTTCAACGTACTGTTTTGAGTGTTTTTAGAGGTTCAAGGGCTATGTTTTTTGGTTGATTAAAGAGGCTTAGAGTGTAGTTTTTTTATGTTACTGTTTTAAGGATTTTAGGGATTGTATAGTGCTGTGATTTTCGGCACTTGTGAGGACTGTTTTGGGGCTATATTTTTTGGTGATCTAAGGTGTTTATGGGGGTGTAATTTTCGGTAATGGAAGGCTGTTGTATGGGGCTGGTTTCGGCTTGGTGAGTGGAAGAGATGAAGAGAATTATTCTTTACTTGTTATGGTGCTATTGCCGTGAATTGTAAGAGATTAGAGAGAGTTGGGCGTGAACTATATGTGTATAAGCTAGGGGAGTCATGTCTTGGTGAGGGGTTGTTTATATAGAGAATGGCTAGGGCTACTCCTTGTCTCACAATGAAGGGATTTGGTTTTGTGTTGAGCAAGGAAAGTCAAAGATTGAGGGGGACAAATTTGGTTTAGATTAGGAAGTCAATATTTGATTAGTTAGGATTAGGCATTTAATTTGCTAGATTAGGAAGTCAATATTTTTTATTGGTATGATCGATTTTAATTAGGCAAGATATTTGTTAAGTTGGGTATATAATATATTTGATTTATCTTTATTAGGCATGCAATTTCTTTAATTTGTGTAAGTATTTTATTATTTTGGTAGGTGATTATTTAGATTTTATTTGTTTTATTTAATTGGTAAATGGTTTAATTATTTTATTTAATTCAATGTTTAATTTAATTAATATTTGATTTAATTTGGGTGTAATTTAAGGGCCTTGGGCGTGTGGGCCTAGCAGCAAAACCAGAAATACCGACACCGTTCGAACGCCTCTTAGAACGCTGCACGAACGTCCGCAATCTGTTTGACGTTCGAACGTGGTAACGAACGCAGCACGAACGAAAACAGTGAACTTGTGAAATGAACTTGACGACATACTTATTCCGAATTTCCCCTTCCGACGTCCGTTTCCCGCAATATCCTTAACTAAAAAGGTAGTGCCTCCAACTGAGACTCATCATCGGGTTTCACATGCAAAAAAGCAATGCCTACAGTCGCCCCCACTTTGATGGGACTTGTGCAGTGTGTGACTTTGAACAATCCTATCAAAGTTATGCAATGCATTTTCACTTACCTGGTTCGTCTGCTGCCTCGAGCTGAGTTGGTGCTGCAGTGGACCTCGATCCTGGGACGCATCCTGATAACTGCAACTGACAACGGGGGCACCTCGACCCTATACCGCTAACAATAGGGACCTCGCCCTCAATATGATGATGTAGTGGGCACCTCGACCCTGGGACGCATCCCGGAACTACAACCGACAAAGGGGGCACCTCGACCCCAACACCGCTGACAATAGCGACCTCGCCCTCAAACTGATGATGTAGTGGGCACCTCAACCCTGGGACGCATCCCGGAACTACAACCGACAGCGGGGGCACCTCGACCCTGGGCACCTCGACCCAACACCGCTGACAATAGGGACCTCACCCTCAAACTGATGATGATGTGGGGCTTTGCTCCCAAGCCGATACGGGCCTCGCCGCCTGGGACTTATCCCCAAAACTGAAACTGCACTGACGTTGTTTGGCTCATCTCTACCGCTTTCTCTTTTCTTCGAACCTGCGAACACAAAAAAAAAACACGGAAAGAATGCAATGTTACGTGTATGCATGAATGATTTTCCTATTCTGTTGGGTTAGGTCTTCCACCAATTCCCTTGGTGACCGCTCGGTCTTTTCTCCCTCAGGCAAAGTACTGTTTCAATATGTCCACGTTGATCAGATCGGTGAACTCGTTTCCTTTCAAGTCTGATAGCCTCACTGCTCCATTTCCCATTACCTTCTGCACTATGTAAGGTCCTTCCCAGTTAGGTCTGAATTTTCCTCTCGGATCTGTCATCGACGGCCTCGACTGCTTAAGTACCAAATCACCCTTTCTGATCTTGGTGGGGCGTACTTTCTTGTTGAATGCTCGGGCTAGTCTCTTCTGATACAACTGCATGTGATACAAAGACTTCGTTCTCTTCTCATCCAATAGTGCTAACTGATCAAACCTCTGTGCGGCCCACTCCTGTTCCGGTAATTCTGCCTCTGCTAATACCCTCATGGACTGTATTTCCACTTCTACTGGCAATACTGCTTCCATTCCATACAACAAAGAGTAAGGTGTGGCCCATGTTGCTGTTCTTACTGATGTTCTGTACCCCCACAAAGCATACGGTAATTTCTTGGCTCAATCTCTGCAATTTTCTGTCATCTTGGCTAAAATCGTCTTTATAGTCTTGTTGGCTGCCTCAACTGCCCCATTTGCCTGCGGCCTGTACGGTGATGACTTGTGGTGGCCTATCCCGTACCTCTGTAACATTGCCTTCGTCTCTCCTTGAAACTGAACTCTGTTGTCTGTCACTACATGATACGGCATACCATACCGAAAAATAAGTTTCCGAGCTATAAATTTTACCATCTGTTTTGCTGTAACATTGCGGAATGATTCGGCTTCCACCCACTTCGAGAAGTAATCTACGGCCACTACTATGAAGCGATGTACATTCGATGCATTTGGTCGAATTTCTCCAATCATATCAATTCCCCATGCTGAGAAAGGCCACGGCTCGGACAACCCGTGCAATTCTGTGTGTGGTAAGTGATTCAAATTACCGTGTGCTTGACAGTCATGACAGTGCTTTACCATGTTCGCGCAGTCTGTGTGTGGGCTTTATTCTCGAACTGTGTTGGATGTGGGCTTTATTCCCTTATCTGAGCTGACTGTGGGCTTTGTTCCTGAATTGTACTGAATGTGGGCTTTACCCCCGATCTGAGCTGACTGTGGGCTTTATTCTCGAACTGTGTTGGATGTGGGCTTTATTCCCTTATCTGAGCTGACTGTAGGCTTTATTCCCGAACTGTGTTTCCATTCTTGAAGTGCCATTCCCGGCTTGTTCATTCTCGAACTGTGTTTCCATTCTTGGAGTGCCATTCCCGGCTTGTTCATTCTCGAACTATGTTTCCATTCTTGGAGTGCCATTCCCGGCTTGTTCATTCTCGAACTGTGTTTCCATTCTTGGAGTGACATTCTTAGCTAAACTGATACTGATGCTGATGTGGGCCTCGCCCCCAGCTGATACTGATATGGGCCTTGCCCTTAGACTGATACTGATACGAGCCTCGCCCCCAGATGATACTGATGTGGGTCTCACCCCCAACTAATACTGATATGGGCATCGCCCCCAGACTGATACTGCTGATATGGGCCTCGCCCCAAGCTGATACTGATGTGGGTCTCACCCCCACCTGATACTGATATGGGCCTCGCCCCCAGCTGATACTGATATGGGTCTCACCCCCAACTGATACTGATATGGGCCTCGCCCCCAGCTCATACTGATATGGGCCTCGCCCTAACTGATACTGATATGGGCCTCAACCCAAACTGATACTGATGTGGGCCTCGCCCTCGACTGATACTGATATGGGCCTCGCCCCCAGCTGATACTGATGTGGGTCTCACCCCCAACTGATACTGATATGGGCCTCGCCCCAACTGATACTGATATCGGCCTCAATCCAAACTGATACTGATATGGGCCTCGGCCCTAACTGATACTGACATGGGCCTCGCCTCCAGACTGATACTGATATAATATTGAACCTTGCGAGGGGAACAACAGTTTGCAGGCATTTTAATAAACACAACAGTTTCTGGCGACTCCACTGTGTCCTACAGGCATTTTAATTAGGCATGATATTTGTTAAGTTGGGTATATAATACATTTGATTTATCTTTATTAGGCATGCAATTTCTTTAATTTGTGTAACTATTTTATTATTTTGGTAGGTGATTATTTAGATTTTATTTGTTTTATTTAATTACACATGTGTTAAATATATATTTAATTAATTATTTTATTTAATTTGGGTTGTATTTTGAGGGCCTTGGGCGTGTGGGCTTCCCTTGGGCATGAGTGGGCTTGGCTTGGTGGGTTTGGTTTGTGTGGGCTAGGTGTGTGGGCTTGCGGGGGTTTTAGGTCAAGGCCAATGGGTTTGCAGGGGGTTTTGTGCCGAGGTTAAGTGGTTTGCGGATTTTTTTAGGCTAAATATGCTTTAAAACGGAGGTCCACCAGCGAGCCCGAAGCTAAACAAACGAGTAAAATTCGATAAAGTACTGATTTCCATCTTTTTTCCTTCCGACGTCCGTTTCCCGCAGCTTCCGTGACTTAAAAGGTAGTGCCTCCAAATGAGACTCATCATCGGGTTTCACATGCAAAAATGCAATGCCTACAGTCGCCCCCACTTTGATGGGACTTGTGCAGTGTGTGACTTTGAACAATCCTATCAAAGTTATGCAATGCATTTCTACTTACCTAGCTCGCCAGCTGTTGCTTAACTTACTTGTTATCCTGAGATGCTTTGACCTTTGGGCTTTATTCCCGAACTGCTTTGATAGAGAGCTTCATTCTCCTGGGTTGTATTCCCGAACTGTTTCGTAAGTGGGCTTTATTCCTCTAGGCTTTTTCCCGAACTGTGTAGAGATATGGATTTATTCCCCTGGGCCTTATTCCCGAGCTGTGTTAAGATAGAGCTTTATTCCCTTGGGCCTTGTTCCCGAACTTTGTTGAAAGTGGGCTTTATTCCTCTAGGATTTTTTCCAAACTGTGTTGAGAGATGGCTTTATTCCCCTGGGCTGTATTCCCCAACTGAGAGAGAGCTTTATTCTCATGGGCTATATTCCTGAACTGTGCTGAGAGAGAGCTTTATTACTCTGGGCTGTATTCCCAAATTATGTTGACTGTGGGCCTGGTTCCCGAACTGTACTGATTGAAGGCTTTATTCCTGGGCCTTGTTCCCGAACTGTACTGAATGTGGGCTTCATCCCCGAACTGAGCTGACTGTGGGCTTGTTCCTGAATTGTACTGAATGTGGGCTTCCTCCCCGAACTGAGCTGACTGTGGGCTTTGTTCCTGAATTGTACTGAATGTGGGCTTTATCCCCGATCTGAGTTGACTGTGGGCTTTGTTCCTGAATTGCACTGAATGTGGGCTTTATTCCCTGATCTGAGCTGATTGTGGGCTTTGTTCCTGAATTGCACTGAATGTGGGCTTTATTCCCTGATTTGAGCTGACTGTGGGCTTTGTTCCTGAATTGTGTTGGATGTGGGCTTTATTCCCTGATCTGAGTTGACTGTGGGCTTTATTCCCGAACTGTGTTGAATGTGGGCTTTATTCCCCTGGGCCTTGTTCCCGAACTACACTGAATGTGGGCTTTATTCCCCTGGGCCTTGCTCCCGAATTGCCACTGAATGTGGGCTTTATTCCCTTATCTGAGATGACTGTGGGCTTTATTCCCGAACTGTTACTGATGTAGTGGTTCTTCGACCTCAAACTGACGTGGGCCTCGCCCCAAAACTGATACTGACGTGGGCCTCGCCCCCAGACTGATACTGATGTGGGCCTCGCCCCCAGACTGATACTGATATGGGTCTCTAATGAGCGGAAAATATATCAATATTTACCGCCCCTTTTACTTAATATTTTGTTTAGTTTCTCGGGTTTGATGAACGTTTTGATGTGTTTTAGTTTATTTTGCAGATAAAATAATATTGGGACTTAATGAAATCATTTAGGATGAAATGTGGGTCAATTAAGGGCAATTATTGGATTTGATATATTAATTTTGGAGATTGGAAACTTGAAAGGGCGTTTTGACGAAGTGCAGTTTTGGAAATTCCAGTTTTGCGCATCTGTCTTATTTTGGGCATAACTTTTTACTCCAATATCGGATTGAGCTGATTCAAGTTCCAGATTAAATAAAACCCAAAGATCTACAACGTTGAAAGAGAAAATATTTTCGAATTCTGATGATTTCATGACCGAAATTGATGAACTATCCAGAAGTGTGTGGTGTGTAATTATTAAAAGTCATTATCAATCATTTTCAAAGCAAAATATTAATTAATTAATAATTAATAAAAATTATCAAATCAACACCAAACAAGATAAGCAATTAGTGGAACAATTATGGATTTGGTGGAGTAATTAGTGGAGAAATTAATAATGGATTTGGTGGAGAATTTGATGGATGATTTGATGGTGGCAAAATTTTGCCTATAAATACCAAGCCATTTCATTTGTAAAATTCATACTTTCTTCTTTGAAATTCTTAATGAATAAATAAGAAGATTGTATCTAGTTTGTTTATTTTTAATTTTCAGTAATTAATTTTCAGTTTCGCACTTTGTTTTCTTTACTTTTCAGTTTTTACTTTCCGCAATTTACTTTTACGCACAGTACTTTTCTTTCTTTAATTTTTCAGTTTTTACTTTTCAGTAATGAGAAGGTAACTTCCCTAGCTAGGGTGAAAGGTAATTCTTTTACTGTTACTATTTAGATTAATCTCCCTTAAAAATAATATATTCACTATTTAAAATATTGACTTAAAAAGGATACCGCCAGATTGGTCGGTTGGTAATTCATTTTAATCTGGTTTAAACCTGACTAATAAAGGATACCGCCAGATTGGTCGATTGGCAATTTAATTTTGGTTCCGCCTTTATGGCTGGTTGGACTTAATTTGAATTAATCAGGATACCGCCTATATGGTCGGTTGGTATTATTATCACAAGTTTATATATTATTTTATGGGAGATATCTAAATTAGTAGTAGTAAAAGTAATTCCTTTTACTTTAGCATTTTATTTTATTTTACTTTTCATTTTTACTTTATGTCTTTTACTTTTCAGTATTTTTAATTTATGTCTTTTACTTTTAAGTTGTTACTAGCCCTAGTTATGTGTTAGTTATCTGGGGTTGTGATGAATTCTAATATCACCGGTTTATAAGGGGTTATTTTATAGTTTGGGTAATTTAAAAGTTTACTTATTAAGTCTTAAGCTTAATGCTTCTTGTTGTCTGATCACCAATAAAATTGATGTGGTAAATCTAAAATGAACTAGACATAGGGATTTTAGGTTTCAGCCTTAGACTTAATAGCCCACGATCTTCCTTGAGGATAGATAACCCTTTAATAGATTTCCTTACAGGATAGGAATATACCTGTCGGGCGGGGGTAGCCATAATTGGAACTTAAACTTAATGAATCCAGATAATTTGGTTGACATAGACATATGGTTCAATTGGGTTAAACTGGGTATTTGCGTCTGACCATCGACAGAGGCTTTTGCATAATTTAGTGTTCCAGGTTAGTAAACTGAGTTATTACACAAACATAAAATAACCACTTCATCTTTAAAATGATATTAGAAGGATTCACAACCCTAGATCTTTGTGTCTTTTGTTATTTTCCTTAGTATTTTCTTTTGTCTTTTATTTATTTATTTATTTTGTAAAACCACTTTCAACCAATCAAACAATCATTCTCTTCACCCTCAATTAGATATTTGTAAATAAATAGATTCAATAATTAATAACAACAGTAGGAATTAAGTCCTCGTGGGATCGATATTTTTATACTACTTGAACGATACGTGCGCTTGCGTTATACGTGTGTGTTTACGCCGGTCAGTCTCACCCTAAACTGATACTGATATGGGCCTTGCCCCCAGACTGATACTGATATGGGCCTTGCCCCCAGACTGATACTGATGTGGGCCTCGCCCCCAAACTGATACTGATATGGGCCTCAACCCTGGGACTCGTCCCCAAGCTACAGATAATGACGTGGGCCTCGCCCCCAGATTGCCATATCCGGCAAGACTGATGTTGATGCTAATGTGGGCCTCGCCCCCAGAGTGCCATACCCAAAACTCAAAGTCAAATGGGCCTCAACCCTGGGATCATTACCTAAATCTGATACTGTGCTTTTACCGTTTCTGATTAGCTTGTTCTTTACCGCTTTCTTTTTTATTCTTTAAAACCTGTGAACACAAAACAAAACAAACACAAAATGATGCAAAATGTGTTACGTGTATGTATGCATGAATGTTCCTATCCCGTTGGCTTAGGTCTTCTGCCAATTCTCTTGGTGACTGCTCAGTCTTCCTTTCCTCAGGCAAGCCACTGCTTCAATCTGTCTACGTTGATCGGCTTGGTGAACTAATTCCCTTCCAAGTCTGATATTCTCACTGCCCTCATTTCCCAATTTTTGAATAGCCATCTTATCTTTTCTGCTTGCTTATTCGAGGATTCCCCGTGTTCTAAACATCACTGAATTTCATAGTACCCAAGTTGAATGCTTTTCTCAAATATACTCATATTGCAGAAGAGATTCAGCGAAATGAACGTCTTTATTATCATTTAAGAAAATGGTTCGAACAAATAGAAAAAATCAATGTCTTTTAAAATTGCAGGATCAAATAAACTAAAAGGAATAACTTCATCATTCGGAGCATTGCCTTCTTCTTTGGCCTATGGTTCTTCACTGTAATTCCTTTATCTCAATGCAAGAAGCCTGAGTGGTTGAGTGGCTTTATGGTTGAGGGTTCATGTGTGTGTTGGGTTGTTCTTTTTCTGGATTGGGTATTTTATGGGAGTCAATGAGGTTCTGGTCCTCATGTCTAAGGCGGGTACAGTTGTCGGTGTCATGGCCTTTTTCTTGATGGAAGTGACAATACTGGTTTAGGTTGAGGTATGGTGGCACAGGGTTCGGAAATGGCCTAGGTTCCAAAGGTTTTAGAAGTCCTTGCATTTTCAGCTTTTCAAATACATTTGACAAATGTCTACCAAGATTGGAGAATCGCCTATTCTTGACGGTAGCAACCTCGGCAGTAGCGGGCTTGGTCTCAGAAGGCCCCCCAAAAGTTCTTCTATTCTGGCCATAAAACTTTCTGTTTTCAGCCTCTTCTTCCTCAATATCCATGACAGTTTCCCTCAACTGTCGAAAATCAGAAATCATCGAAGTCATCCTCCTCAGCTTACTATAAATAGAGGGCTTGGTGCCCTTGATGATCATTTTGATTTGGTCCTTCTCTGAGGGCCGAGTCTGCAGGGCTGAAGTCACAAGATTACGGGAACAGTGTCGTATACTGAGTAATATATAAGGGAATGTGGATCATATTTGTAGAGGTTACGAAATTTTCCATTTGAGAACTACTTGTAAGAAACCGCACAACCTGCTCGGTTTCTTTAGATCTTTACTAAAACAGGTCCGTCAAGCTCGGTTTAGTAATAAAAGAACCTGCCACCCCGCTTTGTGACCGTGTACATAGGCTGGACAAGCTCCACCGAACCACGTTAAATCATTTCTTTTCGATTTCTTGTTTGTTTCTTGTTTTTCGCCAAAATTTGCATTTGATCTCCCCATAACCAAACAAATTCAAGGTTGAGGGAAGATTGTCTCGGGTGTGTTATCCCGAAACTACCCCTGAGACGAAAACCATCCCTAAACAGATAGTGTTTTGTTTCTTCACTTATTGTCTTGTCCTTTTTTTTGTTTATTTTTCCCAAACAAGTGAATTTCAAGCACTTATTATATGGTGCAGTTGAGTGATATTATTTAATTTAATATTTAATAAATTATCAAGTAATAATTAGAATACAAGTTTGATTCTAACGAGAAAATTTAATTATTTATCTTATTGGAACTACATTCCTAATAAATTGATTACACTATTATTTATTATTAAATTACATTCCTAACGGGAATTTGATATTTGGCATTCCAAGTATAACAATTGGAAATGAGCATCATGTTAATTAAAGTAGTTGGAAAGTACAGTGTTATTGACGATTAATTATACAGTGTTTTGGGGTGGTGTTCAATTATTGTACAGGTTTCTATTATTGACGATTAATTATACAAGTCCAATTAATATTATTAGTCTATCAAATTATTATTATCAGTCTATCAAATTATCATCAATATGATATGTAAGTCCCAAAGAGATGGATGGTCCATCCGTATTCTTGACATTTTTTGCACAATAACTCACAATTACTTTGCTTACATTTTTTTTTAATTAACTTTGACTAAATGACTTCTCTCACTTTCTCAATCTCTCTTGTTTTTTTTTTTTTTTTCAAATTCAAACTATTTACATTAATTCTATCTAAAAAAGCTTGCTACATAGCAGTTTAAGGTGGTGATCAATAGCCGATTAATTGAGGATAATGAGAGATGAGTTGAAATTTTAATTTTATTCTCAATCATGCGAAATATCATCTTCATACTTTTGGATTAATTTCCAACTAATCTCCGAATAATTTTTAAAATCGCAAAAAACTTGAAGAAATATAACTTTGAATTATAACCCCAAAGTTATAGTTGTAGCATTCCAATGAGAGAGTCAATTGGGCTGTTTGCATATATATACAAACACATACGTACAAACATATAAACAAAGAAGAAATATAATAATCCCATTTACGTTTGGTATCCTATATTTTATTTCACCAGAATGTCATATTTGCTGCTGAAATGGGCATTAGATCAAGAGTGGTGCAGTTCAAGTTTCAATTTAGAAGAAGCTGTTTGCAATCATGGTTTTTTCATGATGCCTCCAAATAAATGGATTCCTTCAACAAAATCTCTCCAAAGACCTTTGCGTCTTTCGGATTCTTCAACTTCTATTAATGTTTCCATTTCTACTGATCAACAACACAACACTCTCGTTGTTCATTCTCTTGATCAAGACATCGATGCCTCTCAACTATCCGCCGCAGACCAACAAATCATACGCAAACAAATCACAAGAATGTTAAGATTAACAGAGAAAGATGAAAATCATGTGAAGGAGTTTCAAAATATTCATCCACAAGCAAAACAAAAAGGATTCGGTAGACTCTTTCGCTCTCCTTCTCTTTTCGAAGATATTGCCAAGTCTATTCTCCTTTGCAATTCCACGTAAGTACACAAGGCTCCCCTTATAAGCAGATTCTAAAATTTATGTGCATGTATTACTTTTTTTTTTTTTAAAACATAATTTTTTTTTAATAGTTGGACAAGGACATTGAGTATGGCTAGAGATCTTTGCAAGCTTCAAGCAGGAATAGGAAAAGTTGTTGATGATGATGATAATGGTGGCTCAAAAAGGAAACAAGAATCATTGGGAAATTTTCCAAACTCAAGAGAAGTAACGAAGCTAATTGATACGGATTTGTTGAGGAGCAGTCTTGGATATAGAGCAGTATATATTCTTCAATTTGCTAGAAAAGTTTTGAGTGGGGAAATAAGTATTGAATATTTAGAAGAAGCTCCATGGGAGAAAGTTTATAAGACGTTGATGAAGATGAAGGGGTTTGGTCCTTTTGTGTGTGCCAATGTGTTGTCATGCATTGGATTTTATCACAAGGTTCCAACAGATACTGAAACTATCAGGCATTTACTAGAGGTTCATTCCCTCTAATTTTTATTATTTTATACATTAATTAAATAATTTTAATTAAATAATTGTTGTAATGCTTGCTTTCAGTTTTTCTTTTGAATACTGCAGGTACATTCAAGGAAAAGTAATAGAAAAACTGTTCAAAAAGATGTTAAAGAGATTTATGATCAGTATGCACCATTCCAGTGTTTAGCGTATTGGTAAGTAGGTGATTATTTATATATATATTGGTAAGAGTAATAAATGTTACTCCACATTCTCTTTAATTGTAAAAATAAAGTTGCATACATCTATCATTCCCATACTCCCATTAATGGACTGGACTGCCTTTTTTTTATTTTTTTAATTAGTGAAAGAATCTATATTCATTAATTATATTATAAGCATGCAATAAGTAACAATCTATTTTTCTTTTTAATATTTTTATTTTCCAGGTTGGAGTTATTAGGTGGGTATGAAAACAAATTTGGAAAGCTGAGCGAGTTGGATAATTCTAAGTACGATATTGTCACCGCAAGCCGAAAGCCGACCCTTCCCTTAAAAGAGCACTAAATTAATCAAAATCAAAACACCCTTAATTGAAAATCAAAAAGTTTGATTGTTTAAATTTGGTTGTATTTCTAACGACCTATAATAATAATTCATAAGTACGGATTTGTTTTAAAATATAATTGGTTGTTCAATTCTTTAATCTTTTTACTTTTCTAAACTCGAACTCAGACTATGCTCCTTGGGGCATAAGAATTTGCTGATAAATGCTTATTATTGAGTTATAATGAGCTTGACAAGTCTAGATTTTTAAGCCCCAAAATGGATGTATTGGAAGTTCACTCTGTGCTTGGGTTAATGATTGTATTTTGTTTCTTTTTTGTGGTTTATTAAATTTTTTATTTTGTCCTCATTTTGGTTGTATCTTGTACTGTCAATTCGAAGATTTTGTTGAACCCAGTAAAAGTTTTTGAATGAAGCTTAAATGCTATGAAAACTAGTGCTAAATTTAAGGAAATGGGCCTTGTCATGCGATGGCATAAATAATTGATTACTCTACTATATGAGACCCCTAGAGTCATACTGGTGCCCCGCACAGTTAAAATGGGTCTAACCCGTGGATATCAAGCATAAGCGTAATTTTAAATTATTTAATAAAATACTATATTCCATTACGAGGGTATAGGAAACAATCGGGGCTGAAACAGAGTCCGGAAACAGAAAGTTGAAGGCAATAGGGTTTTCTACCCTAAAATATTTCAACCTTCCCTAAACACTCTAAAAATACCAAAATTAATTTTAACATCAAAACCAACATCAACAAATGTCATAGAATACAAATCAAGTTTTTCAAAATTTCAAATATTTTTACAAAACATAAATTTATTGTAAATACGCATTTACGTAAATTTTGAATCCAAAACATAAACCAATTTAGAATCTCACAATGAAGTGACTCGTGAATAATTCTAGGTCACCCAAAGATGGTCAAGTGATTCTAAAATTGTAGCCTTAGCTCTAAGTTATTATCTAGAGTTCCAAACTCTAATTTTATGTCTATGTCTAACATAAACATTTTGACCCAAATACAATCATATTATATTTATACTTCTAAAGCATCCTAACACAATTAATTAGCCTAATTTTAACATTATGTATCTAATACATAATTCAATACTATATGTCTCACTAATGAAAAATATAGATTTTAGAGAAGATCAAACTTACCTAGTAAGGTTGATTCAAAGATCAAATCTACTTCTGCTTGTTGAAATATTTGGAGAACTTCCAAGGATTAGCAAACTTGACTCTAAGATCCAATCTTGATTCCAATGCTAGCAAGCTTTACTCGAAGATCCAATCTTGATTTTGTTGGGGTTTGTGCTCAGAGTGCCAATCCGGACCGTATTTATGTCTGATTCATGAATACGATCAATTCCTTTTTCCATATTATTACTTATTTATGGTTGCACCTCTTGTTTTTACATACGTATTCGATCTGATTACGATTAGATTGAAACTAAATGTGGTTTAGTGATATGTATGTATTAGACAAAGGCCCAATAATATATAATGCAGTACACAGTTGCAAAGTTAGTTTGTAATTGACATTGGAAAGTGTCACTGCTAAATGTATATTATCAAATATAGTTCATGGTCAAGATTTACTAACACGGGTCGGTTAGTCAAATCTGTTGAGACCAGTACATGTCATATATCGAGACTTGGTCCGATGGTTTATCTCAATGAACCATGAGTCTACGGAGACTCGTATAGACATGTAGGCGTTTATAATGGAACGACTCACAAAAAATTCTTAATGGATGGTACACTAACGTCAATAAGAATCTTCTCGGGTTGAGTAGTACAGTGGTCCTTCGACTTGAGATACCACTGTGGATGTATGAGACATCCTCCACACTTAGATGTCAGTCACGTCACCGATCTATTTAGATCAGACCTCCGCCTGTTCGTTGGGTGTGGACTGATCCTCAGGATATCCTATGTGTATCAAGATAGAATCTGTCAGTCCTGTGTACAGGGCATAGGTAGTCCATATGTGATTAGAAATCAGTTAAATTTATGGCCACATTATACTTTGAAAGTGAGTTCCGAATGTTATTTATCGATTGCTAATAGATTCGTCGACGGGATAATACCTATAGAGATTTGACGTTTACATCTATATCTCTGGTATTATCCGGATACCTGTGACAGAGGGATTATACATATGCAATGACCTCGACCTGTATGATTCAGCTAGTTTATATGTGGTCGTCATAATTTACGGGTGGATAAATTATGGACATGAAATTGGATTTCGTGACGGATATGCCTGAATCTAGAGAGTCTCACTAATGAAATATACTCGTAGAGCATTATGACAACTTTTATAAATAATATTGATTATTTATAAAGTCATTTAAAGGTTAAATGAAAAATACATGTGTTGAGACCTAATAGTCATTTCCTAATTTTTGTGTATTTGCATTTAATGTTAGATTTTATGAAATACACATTAATTAATTGTCAAATTAAGATATTTCACAAATATCATAAAATAAATATGTATTTAATATTTAATGTAAATATAATACATATATTTAATATATTTGTATTTAAATAATTAATTAATTATTTAATTGTTAAATGATTAAATTAATTGAAATATAAATATCTTAAAGTTTATGATATTTTTGGAAATGCTTTAGTTGCCTTTGTTGACTTATTTGAAATCATTAAAGTTGTAATGATGTAAAGTTAACAAGTTGAAAATGCCTTTAATGAAAAAAAAACAAAAATATCTTGATATTCTTAATACCTAAAAATTCTGCCAATGCCTTATTACAAGGTATAAATTGTTTCTTTCATTTTATGGTTTGATTAACTTCAAAACTCTTTTCAAAAACTCCATTAAAGAAGACAAAAGAAGCTTGAGAGAAAGAAAAAGAAAAACAAAGAAAAGCTTGGATTTTAGTAAGTTTCTTCAACTTACTATTAGATAGGAAAATGTTCCTTGATTTCTCGGCTACAAACTATGATTTTCTCATGTTTTTATATTCTTTATAGTTTGTAATTAACGTTGGGAAGTGTCACTATAAGTTGTATATCCTCAAATTAAGTTCCTGGTCAAGATTTACTAACACAGGTCGGTTAGTCAAATCCGTTGAGACTAGTACATGTCGTATATCGAGACTTGGTCCGATGGTTTATCCCAATGAACCATAAGTCTTGGGAGACTCGTATAGACGTGTAGGTGTTTATAGTGGATAAACATTGAACGACTCACTGAAGATTCTTAATGGATGGTACACCAACGTCAATAAGAATCTTCTCGGGTTGAGTAGCATAGTGGTCCTTCGACTTGAGATACTGATGTGGATATATGAGACATCATCCACACTTAGATGCTAGTCACGTCACCGATCTATTTAGATCAGACCTCCGCTTGTTCGTTGGGTGTGGACTCATGCTCATGATATCATGTGAGTATCAAGAAAGGATCCGTCAGTTCTGTGTACAGAGCATAGATAGTCCATTTGTGATTAGCAATCTGTTAAATCTATGGCCATATATACTTCGGAAGTGAGTTCTGAATGTTATTTAGAGATTGCTAATAGATACATCGACGAGATTATTCCTAAAGAGTTTTGACGTTTATATATGTATCTCTGGGATAATTCAGATACCTGTGACGGTGGGATTATACGTATACAGTGACCTCGACCTGTATTATTCAGCGAGTTTATCTGTGGTCGTCATAATTTACGGGTGGGTGAATTATGGACACGAAATTAGATTTCGTGACGGATATGCCTGAATCTAGAGTCTCACTAATGAAATTTACTCGTAGAGCACTAGGGCAACTATTATGAATAATACTGATTATTTATAACTCGTTTAACGGTTAAACGAAAAATACATGCAATCGAGACCTAACGGTCATTTCTGAATTAATGTGTATTTGTATTTAATACTTGATTTTATTAAATACACATTAATTAATATCAAATTGTGATATTGACATATATCATTATATATATGTATTTCAATATTTAATGTAAATATAATACATATATTAGGATATTTGTATTTAATTATTTAATTATTTAAATGTTAAATAATTATTAAATTAATTAAATAACAAAATATCTATTACATGATTTATGCTTGGAAATATCATTGGCTCACTTGTAAGTTTACTTTATTTATAAGATAAGTGTTATCTTTTAGTAAAGTAAATTTGTTCCAATGAAAATTAAACAAGTTAAAAAAGTTAAATAAAAAAAATGTTTATTGTACTTCTTGTTGATATTTTCGGCAATATCAAACAAACACATATAAATATTTTTTGTTTCATTTTTTAAATACACCAACACAAGTTACAATATTTTACAAAGAAAAGTTTGAGAGAAAACCATGAAGGAGAAAAGAAAAGCTTAAAGAAAAACTTGAAAAATGTTTCCATATTTCTAAGCTTCAACATGTGTTGCTTAGAATTTTCTCTACTCTTTAATTATGTAAATTGAATGATTAGAAACTTGTTGGAAAGATGTTTGCATGTATGATTAATTTATTTGCTTATTATTGTAATTAAGCTTAATAAATTTATTAGAAAATTAAAATTGTCATTCTAGAGTTAATTAGCCATTCATAATTAACCTAGAATTGTTCTTGATTAATTTCATGATGGTGAGATTTAATTGGTGTGGTAATTTGAAGATTAAAGTATTGAATTTTATCAATTTAATGTAAATTGCCCAATTTGAGTAATTTATGAAATTAGGGTTCTTAATCCATTCCAATTTTGGGGCTTTTCATATATATGATATAATTTGATGTATTTGATGTGTGTCATATTTGGGATTGATTGGATTTGATCTTGATGTGTTTTGAACAAATTGGGCCAAATTGCAATTAATGAAAAGTTCATGTGTTTTTCGTAATTCTGGAAAATTACTGGGCAGTTTGCGCAAATCTGGAAAAGTTTCTGGTTTTGTTGCAAAATTGTAAAAATTATTTTGGGATTGATTTGGAATCAATTAAATATGTAATTGACATATTTAAAAACTAAAATGATTAAATTGTAAAACTTTGGGGTCTTATTGCAATTAATGATAAATCTGATTTTTCTCATAAAAATTTAGTTTTTATTTATTGAGTAATTAGAATAAATTAGTTTATTTTAATTGCCAATAAAATTATTTATCGGAAATTATTTCGGAGTGAAAATACGCGAAAACGGTGAAAAATGGAGTTACCGGGTAACGACAACCCAAATAGCGAACTGGTCACTGTTCAGGCAGCCTACGTACTTCCAAATATTTTAGGGGTTGACCTGGGCAGTCCCATGAGCATTGGTTTGTCGGTTCGGCCGGAAACGCGTTTTATGCTATTTTGCGGAAAAACGTTTTCGCAAAGGTTTCGCGATGTTTCTTTATTATTTATGTCGTTATATGATATCGAATAAATACGTTTAGGTGAAATATGAATGAATTATTAATATTGGATATTAAATAATTTATTCGTAAGTTTAAAAATTTTAAACTATGATTTCGCCTGAACCGAGCTCCTTCCGCTGCGCCTCTCTGATTTTACCCCAACAAAAATGGTATCAGAGCGAGTCTGATCCTGGACGCCCGATATGAATAGCCCTCTAAAATTCAATGTTTAGTTTAATCATTAATTTATACATGCATTTGTTTATTTAATTTGATTAAATAAAGTAAAAGCATCTTTTGTTGGAACATCCCCGATTTAAATAAAGTTTTAAGAAAGTGACTAGTATTAGGAATACTTGTTTCTTCGTCCGCCGCCTTGTCAATACAGATGTAAATGTTTTCATGATGCTATGGCTTGTAACGTGCAAAAGTTGTGCAGTTATAGTTGAAGGTAGTTCATTTGCGCGGTAGAACTTATATGATAAGAGACAAATTCAAGTGAAAATGGAAATCCTGAACGTGCCAAAACTGTCATGACTACATCGGTAGCTTGAGTTTGTCATTGACAAGTTTAACCTTGATACGCCTCCTTGTGAACGTGCCAAAGCTGTCATAACGAGAAACGATCAAGACCGAACCTATGAGTCACAGTGAGTGTGATTGACAATGAGTTGTCTACCTAATGAATATACGTAGGCGAGAACGTGCCAAAACTGTGAGTCGAAATATATTCATGGGGTCCACTTCCCATTATGGAATTCAATTTAATTATTGAATTCTCGTTTCCGTTGGGGATTACGGTATTACGTAAAGTAGTGGGAGGCACTGCTAAGTTAAAAATCCTTAACTTATGTTGTGTGTAATATTATGTAAATTGTCGCTCATGTTGTTTCTTATTCTATTTGTTTGATAGAATTAAACTTTATCCACTGCATGCATATTATATATGTTTTCTGACTTCAATTATGGTTGCATATTTCTAGAATAGGTTCTAGATTAGAATAGATATTGATATAATCCTTCTAGATAGAATAGTTTCTTTTGCAGTAAATATTGACATGAATTGATTCACATCTCGAGATTCTTCACTGCATTAAGAAAATCCCATTAGGTATTTGTTTATCTAATAATGACGTTCCATGGCTTTAGTGACATTCGGAGGTCAAGTGTTCGACACTATTTGTTTTTCGATTATTTGCAAAGGTTGTAAATAATTTGAAAGTAAATAATGAAGCTAAAGAATGCAGATGCGTATAGTTGTGTATAAAAAATATTGATTTTCATAATACACAACTGTAGATATTGGATATAAATCTCCCGTCTAGATATTTAAAATATTGTTGAATGATTGTTTCGATATTTGATATCAGAACTTGCGACTATCTGATAGTTACTATTTTCTTTGCAAACAGTTGTTACATATTTTAAAATGACTAGTAGTGTCATTTACGAATAGATAAACATTAAGAAAAGTATTTGGTTAAGTAAATAACTTAGAATAGTTATTTTATGAAATTTTATCACTTAAGTATTTGATGTTTATTCCATATAGTAAAGGATGGTCTGATATGAGATCACACCACATATCCTTATCCATTTAACGAATATTGTATTCGGGAAAGTGACTAAATCTCATTTAACCAATGACTGTCATTAGACCACAAAATTTATTAAACTAATACATTGGATGTATGTAATTTAATGAATTGTAAATTACTTAAGATAGTTTTCTTTACTTCATAACTTAGTCAATGAACTGTCATGACTTAGTTACGTGTTTCTGATGAAACGCGGATAGAATATTTTGACTAGTTCAAAATATTCGATCTGAAGTTTTGAAGACTGTATCTTTAAAATTCATTATGTGTCTTTGAATTGTTCAAAGATGTTTGATACGATCAAACATATGAATTTGGCAATTTGTTCTAAGGTTATTCAAAGAATATGATTCTTACTCAATATAATTCTCCACGATTCCATATTGATGGAATTGGTTAATGGAAGAAATCGGATCTTATATGATTTGATTCGTTTGATATTGAGTGTTACCGAATTAGTTTCAATACTTTTGGGGTTATGCTCCAGTAACACTAATTCATCATTTTAATTAATGTTCCTTTTGTTTATACAGTTACATATATGATATGTATAAGTAGAAAATTTGAATCTTGAAAAGTTTGAGATTTGAATCTATCTTTTGTATAATGGTTATATAATTGATATTACTTGCGCCTCGGAGGTACGAGTAGAAGTTTATCATTTATTTTATTTAATAGAATGTTGTATTCTATTTGATAGAATATCTTTTCTACGATCTCGAGTAATAAAATTATTTATTACTTAGTGTGTAACATTGGTTGTTGACTACTGTAGAAAAGACTTGACTTATTGAAGTCACATACGGTGATAAACTATAAATGGAACAACATAATTAATAAGATGAAAATACCTTTAAATTACTTCCATATAAGTGCTATAGGATGTCAGAGTCATTAGCAAAGTATTTGATACTTAATGGTTCTGTTGTTTTCTTTTCGAAGAAAATTATCCTATAACTTATAATGGGAGCGATATTTGATATCGAATCCGGAAATTAGCATTAGACCATAGATCTAAGATTGTTCATAGCTTACTACGATCAAGTTTGGAACTTGATTGACCTTTTATATGAATCATTCATAAAATGTGCAAATGGTTTACGCTGCAAAAGCAAAGTGAGTTTATTAAAGGTTTGACATTTATAGTATGACAGTGAGAAAATTTATACTCAGCAATCTATTGTAGATTCCGAGGAAACTTGTCTCTAGTCGCACTTATTGAACAATTTAGGATCTGATGGTTAATAATGATATTAAATTGTACATTTTAGCTAAAGAATACAAAGTGGCTTTTCTGAATGGTTTCTTCAGATAAGAGATCCATTGTGAGTTCTTAGTTTGAAGAATTCATTTTGGAATGGCCCTGGAGTTTGTATTATGATAATATTACAATTTAGTATATTAGCTTATAGAGCCTATTGTAGACTCATATGAGCTTTCTGGAAATTTTTGTTTTCTAATTTTGATATTAGTCAGATTGTCTGATTTGATCAAAGCATAGAGAATACATATAAGATTGAAGGGTTAGTGGGAGCGTACAAATTTCTTTCTAGTATTTTACATTATAATGACATAATCATTATAAATGTAATAATGAGATGTTTATGAGGTAAAAAATTTTACCTCGGTCTTGTCTTATCCATGAAAGCAGTGGGAGTGGTCTCTATTATATTTGATATAAAGTTTTATATAATATATAAAACTAAGAGACTTGTGAGATGCTCCTGGAAGCAACAAGACTATTCTGTATGACAGTTAGTATAACTGATTGACAGTTAGTGTGTCTTATGTATAGTATTCATCTTTCATAAAGGATGATTCTTTTTTTCGAAAGAGATATTGATTAGAATGTCTAATCAATCTTATGCATCATATGATGATGGCATAATGAATATTATATTGAGTACGATTAGAGTTATCAATTTAATCGTAATTGTTACGAGTTTTTTTGATATGCTCTAGACCATAAGATGAGTCTTGAAACATGTTCTTTATTATCTTTTAGATATTAAGAACAAGTTTCTAATTAATGGAGAATAAATCTGCAACCATTAGGGTTAGATTAGTTTTGAGTCTAATTATGACGTTAGACAGTATACGTCATAAAGAGTCAGAAAAGATGTAGTGGGAGTGTCACAGATGATTCCACTATAAGAGTGGAGTTAGTTGTAACTTATGAAGTTGCATAGTGACCTCGAAGATTAGAAGTTTGTTATTAGTATTGTGTTTGCGGTTGTCTACAAAGTATTTTGGATTTAATCCATAAATACTTAGACAATTTAGTAGCTGAAGCACAATGTTGATATGGCATATGAGTCATATTTATGTAGAACTTACTTTCTACAAAAATATGAATGATGCTTGCTAAGGAAAATGATTGTGTTTGTTGGACAAATTCAATATGTCATAGCGGGCTTACTTGTTGTTACCTACCTCTTGAACGCTATGTGAGTTCTTGAGGGCCATGAGTATGTGAGACACATTGGGATGTGTATATGATACCATGGATTGACACTAGAGCAAGTGGGAGAAATTTCTAGGGTTGGTACTCAGAGCGCCAATCCGAATCGTATTTATGTCTGATTCATGAATACGAGCAATACATTTTCCATGATATTACTAATTTAAATGGTAGCATCTCTTGTATTTTATATACGTATTCGATCTAATTTCATTTAGATTGATTAGATTGAAATTAAATTCGGTTTAGTGATATGTATATATATTAGACAAAGACCCCAGGATTTACAACGTAGTGCACAGTTGCAACATAGTTTGTAATTGACATTGGGAAGTGTCACTATAAGTTGTATATCCTCAAATTAAGTTCCTGGTCAAGATTTACTAACACGAGTCGGTTAGTAAAATCCGTTGAGACCAGTACATGTCGTATATCGGACTTGGTTCGATGGTTTATCCCAATGAACCATGAGTCTTGGGAGACTCGTATAGACGTGTAGGTGTTTATTTGATAAACACTGAATGACTCACCGAATATTTCCTAATAGATGGTACACCAACGTCAATAGGAATCTTATCGGGTTGAGTAGCATAGTGATTCTTTGACTTGAGATACCACTGTGGATATATGAGTTATCCTCCACACTTAGGTGGCAGTCACGTCACCGATCTATTTAGATCAGACCTCCGTTTGTTCGTTGGGTGTGGACTCATGCTAATGATATCATGTGAGTATCAAGATGATCCGTCAGTTCTGTGTACAGAGCATATGTAGTTTTTTGTGATTAGCAATCTGTTAAATCTATGGCCATAGTATACTTCGGAAGTGAGTTCCGAATAGTATTTAGAGATTGCTAATAGATACATCAACGAGATTATTCCTAAAGAGATTTGACGTTTATATCTGTATCTCTGGGATAATTCAGATACATGTGACGGAGGGATTATACGTATGCAGTGACCTCGACTTGTATGATTCAGCGAGTTTATCTGTGGTCGTCATAATTTACGGGTGGGTGAATTATGGACACGAAATTAGATTTCGTGACGGATATGCCAGAATCTAGAGAGTCTCACTAATGAAATTTACTCGTAGAGCACTATGGCAACTGTTATGAATAATACTGATTATTTATAACTCGTTTAACGGTTAAACGAAAAATACATGCAATCGGGACCTAACGGACATTCTGAATTAATGTGTATTTGTATTTAATACTTGATTTTATTAAATACACATTAATTAAATATCAAATTGTGATATTTGACATATATCATTTATATATATGTATTTCAATATTTAATGTAAATATAATACATATATTATGATATTTGTATTTATTATTTAATTATTTAAATGTTAAATAATTAAGTTAATTAAATAACAAATATCTATTACATGATTTATGCTTGGAAATGGCTTGATATCATTGGCTCACTTGTAAGTTTACTTTATTTATAAGATAAGTGTTATATTTTAGTAAAGTAAATTTGTTCCGATGAAAATTAAACAAGTTAAAAAAGTTAAATAAAAAAATGTTTATTGTATTTCTTGTTGATATTTTCGGCAATATCAAAGAAAAACATATAAATATTTTTTGTTTCATTTTTAAATACACCAACACAAGTTACAATATTTTACAAAGCAAAGTTTGAGAGAAAACCATGAATGAGAAAAGAAAAGCTTAAAGAAAATGGTATTTTGTAAGTATTTTCTCATTTCCTTCCACTTGATGAAAAATGTTTCCATGTTAGCTTCAACATGTGTTGCTTAGAATTTTCTCTGCTCTTTAATTATGTATATTGAATGATTGGAAACTTGTTGGAAATATGTTTGCATGTATGATTAATTTATTTGCTTATTATTGTAATTAAGCTTAATAAATTGATTAGAAAATTAAAGTTGTCATTCTAGAGTTAATTAGCCATTCATAATTAACCTAGAATTATTCTTGATTAATTTCATGATAGTGAGATTTAATTGGTGTGGTAATTTGAAGATTAAAGTGTTGAATTTTATCAATTTAATATAAATTGCCCAATTTGAGTAATTTTTCAAATTAGGGTTCTTAACCCATTCAAATTTTGGGGCTTTTCAAATATATGATATAATTTGATGTATATTTGATGTGTGTCAAATTTGGGATTGATTGGATTTGATCTTGATGTGTTTTGAACAAATTGGGCCAAATTGCAATTAATGAAAAGTTCATGTGTTGTTTCGTAATTCTGGAAAATTACTGGGCAGTTTGCGCAAATCTGGAAAAGTTTCTGGTTTTGTTGCAAAATTGTAAAAATTATTTTGGGATTGATTTGAAATCAATTAAATATGTAATTGACATATTTAAAAACTAAAATGATTAAATTGTAAAACTTTGGGGTCTTATTGCAATTAATGATAAATCTGATTTTTCTCATAAAAAATTCAGTTTTTATTTATTGAGTAATTAGAATAAATTAGTTTATTTTAATTGCCCAATAAAATTATTTATCGGAATAAATTAGTTTATTTAAAGATTTGGTAAAATTGCTTAATTTGATGAAATTGAAAAATTAGGCTTCATAACCCATTCCAAATTTGGCGATTTTCATATATGTGATGTATTATGGTATGAATATGATGCATGTAAATTTTTGGGTTGATTGGATTTGATCTTGGCATGTTTTGAACAAGATGGACCAAACTGTAATTACGGTAATTACTCAAAAATTGGAGATTTGTGTGAAATCTGATTTTGATGCATTAGATGTGTTAAAAAAACATTTTAGAAATGATTTAGAATCATCCAAAATTATATTTGATAATTTTTAGGCTAAAATCATCAATTTACAAAATTTTGGGGCAATTCGATAATTACCAAAAAATTTGATATCTTGTGTAATTTTTCAGAATTTGATAATTGGATAATTAAATAAATAAGTTTATTTAATTGATCCGAGAAAAATTTTGAAATCCGAAAATTTTGATTTTCCACTATTCCGCTGCATTACCCATATTCCCCCTTAAAACCTCATCAAAATGGTATCAGAGCGAGTCTGATTCTAGCCACCCTAATATGATTATGCCTTTTAAATTCAATGCTTAATTTATTCTTTACTCGTTGCAAACATGTATTTATTTAATTTGATTAAATAAATTAAAAGAATCTTTTGCGGAAAATCCCTAAATAATAAGGTTTTATGTAATTCATATATTTGATGCATATTACATGGTCTGTCTTGTCAATACAGTTTATGAATATTTTTTCGTGAATACATCCGAGACCGTGCCTCTGCTGTGAGGGTGTAGCCGATAGAGATTTATTTATACGGGATGTATGTCGGATACTAGATAAATTCAAGCGAAATCGGAATCCTGAACGTGCCCTAGCTGTCGGGATTACGCAAGTAGCTTGAGTTTATCATTCACGAGTTTAACCTTGGTACGTCTCCTTGTGGACCTGCTCTAGCAGTGACAACGAGAAACGACCAGGACCGAAAACCAATGAGTCACAACGAGTGTGATTGACAATGAGTTTCTACCTGTAAATATACGTAGGCGAGACCGTGCCTCTGCTGTGAGTCGAAATATATTCATGGGGTCCACTTCCCATTATAGAATTCGATTTAATTATTGAATTCCCGTTTTTCTTTAGGGATTACGGTATTACGTAAAATAGTGGGAGACACTGCTAAGTTTAAAATATTCCATAACTTAGGCCGTGTGTATTATTATGGAAATCGCCGCTTGTTTGTTTCCTTATTCTATTGTTTATATATAATTGAACTTTTATTTACTGCAACACATATTTTGATATGTTATCTAACTTGACTCTTGGTTGCAGTTATTCTAGAATAGGTTCTAGATACTATTAGACTAGGATATTATTAGATTGGTCTAAACCATCATCGGAACTGTTGTTCCAATTTTCTTGAAAAAGCAAGATGGTTAATGACTTAGTTTCTAAGTCATGATAGATAATCTAGATAGATATCTCTTTTAGGATATAATACTTTAGAGGGAATATTTTCTTATGCAGTAAGAATTACATGAATTAGTTCGTCTCGAGATTCTTGACTGGCATTAAGAAAGCCCCATTATGTATTTGTTTATCCAGTAATGACGTTTTTTTAGCTTTAATGACCTTTAGGGGCAATGTGTCTGACACAATTTGCTAATCAGCTATTTTCAATTGTTGTGAATAGTTAAATGCAAATAGTAAAGCTAAAGAAATGAGATGCATATAGTTGTGTTAGAAAATATCGATTTTTACAATACTACAACTATAAGTATTGGATACCAGATCTCCCGTCTAGCTATTTAAAATATTAGTTAACGATTGTTTTGATATTTGATATCGGAACTTGCGACTATTGGATAATTACTTGTTCTTTATAAACAATTGTTATATATTTTAAATATAACTAGTAGTGTCATTGACGTAAAGATAAACATTAAGAAAAATTATTCGGTAAAAGTAAATAATTTAGAATGGTGTTTTATGAGTTTAATCACTTAAGCATTAGATGCTTATTCCATATGGTAAATGATGGTTTGATACAAGATCACACCACACATCCATATCCATTTAATGAATACTGTATTCAGAAAGGTGATTAAAATCTCGTTTAACCAATGATTGTCATTGGACCACCAGATTAATTTAACTGATACATAAGATGTATGTAGTTTAATGAATTGTAATTGCTTAAGGTAGTTTTCTTTACTTCGTAACTTAGTTTATGAATTATCATAACTTAGTTACGTTTTTCTGAAGGAACACATATTGAACGTCTTGAAAGTATCAAGAACTTTCAATCTGTTATGATGAAACGCAGATTGAGCATTTTTTACTGGCTCAAAAATATTCAATCTGAAGTTTTTTTAGAACTCTATCCTTAAAATTCATTACACGTCTTTGAATTGTTCAAAGATCTTTGATACGATCAAACATGTGAATTTAAAGCAATTAGTTCTAAGTTTATTGAGTGAATATGATTCATATTCAATATTATTCTTCCACGATTCCATCTTGATGGAATTGAGTAGTGGGGGTAGTCGAATTTTATATGATTTGATTCGTTTGATATTGAATGTTACCGAATTAGTTTCAATACTCTTGGGGATATGCTCCAGTAACACTAGTTCATCCTTTTAATTTAGGTTCCATTAATTTCTACAATTACATATATGATATGTATAGGTAGAAAATCTGAATCTTGAAAAATTTAAGATTTGAATCTTTCTTTTATATAATAGTTATATAATGGAAATTACTTACACCTCGGAGGTATAAGTAAAAGTTTATCGTTTATTCTGTTTAATAGAATATTGTATTCTATTTGATGGAATATCTTTCATACAATCCTAAGTAATAAAATCGTTTTATTACTTGGTGTGTAACATCGGATGTTAACTATTGTAGAAAAGACTTGACTTATTGAAGTCAAATGTGAGAATGATAAATTATAAATGGAACTACGTAATTAATAAGATGAAACAACCATTATACATCTTCTATATAAGTCTAAAAGGATATCAGACTCATTTACGAGTATTTGATACTTAATGGTTCTGTTGTTTTCTTACATAAGAAAATTATACTATAACTTATAATGGAAGCGATATTTAATATCGATTCTGGAAGTTCATCATTGAACCATAGATCTAAGATTGTTCGTAGCTTACTACGATCAAGTTTTGAACTTGATTAAGCTTTAATTATGAATTAGTTCATGATTTGTGCTAATTGTTTGCGCAGCAAAAACAGTGTGAGCTTATTAAAGGTTTGACCTTTATAGTATGACATTGAGAAAAGTTATACTCAGCAATCTATTGTAGATTCTGAGAAAACTTCCCTCTAGTCACACTAATTGAACAATTAAAGATATATTGGTTAATGTTGATATTAAATTGTAAATTTTAGCTAAATAATGCAAAATGACGTTTTTGAATGACTTATTCAAATAAGAGATCAGTTGTGATTTCTTTGTTTGAAGAGTTCATTCTGGAATGGCCCTAGAGTTTATGTTCTGCTGAGATCGCAGTTTAGTGTGCTAGCTTATAGAGCCTGTTGTAGACTCGGATAAGTCTTCCGGAAATCCGTGTTCTCTATTTTTTATATCAGTCAGATTGTCTGATCTTGTCAAAGTATAGAGAATACATATGTATTGAAGGGTTAGTGGGTGTACAAATTACTTTCTAGTGTTATATATCCTAACAACATTATCATTATTATAGTAATAATGAGATGTTTGTAAAGTAAAATGTTTACTTAAGTCTTCTTTACTCTGTGAAAGCAGTGGGAGTAGTCTCTGTTATATACGATATAAAGTTTTATATATAAGATATAAGACTAAGAGACTTGTGAGATACTCCTATTAGTCGTGCATTAGATTTGATCTAATAAAAGACACAACAAAGCTATCTATATGACAGTTAGTATAACTGTTTGACAGTTAATGTGTGTCTTGTATATAGTATTCATCTTTCGTAAAGGATGATTCCCTTTTCGAAAGAAAATTGATTAGAATGTCTAATCAATCTTATGTATCATTTGATGATGACATAATAAATACTTTATTATGTGCGATTGTAGATATCGATTTAATCGTAATTGTTATGAGTTATTTTGATATCCTATAGACCATAGGATGGATCTTGAAACGTGTTCTTTGTGATATTTGAGATATTAAAAATGAGTTTCTTAATTCATGGAGCATTTAGTCTGTAACTGTTTGAGTAATATTAGTTTTGAGTCTAATTATGACATTAGACAGTTTTCGTCATAAAGAGTCTCAATAGATGCAGTGAGAGTGTCACAGAGGATTCTACTTCTTCAGTGGAATTAGATACAGCTTATGAAGTATTGACTCATGAAGTTGCATAGTGACCTTATAAACTAAAAGTTTTGTATTACTATTGTGCTTGTGGTTGTCTTCATAGTATTTTGGATTTGATCCCTAAATACATGGACAACTCAGTAGCTGTAGCACAATATTGATGTAGCATCAGAGTTATATTAATGTATAATTTAGATTCTACAAAATATGAATGATGCTGCCTATGGGAAACGATTGGGTTTGTTTGACAAACTCAATATATTATAGCAGACCTACTACTTGTTGCCTACCTCTTAAGTGCTAGGTGAGCTTTTGAGAGCCATGAGTATACGATACACATTTAGATGTGTATATGATACCGTGGATTGGCACAAGAGCAAGTGGGAGAATTTGTTGGGGTTGGTGCTCAGAGCGCCAATCCGCATCGTATTTATGTCTGATTCATGGATATAATAAATTCATTTTTCCATAATATTACTTATTTATGGTTGCACCTCTTGTTTTTTATATACGTATTCGATCTGATTACGATTAGATTGAAACTAAATGTGGTTTAGTGATATGTATATATTAGACAAAGGCCCGATAATATATAATGCAGTACACAGTTACAAAGGTAGTTTGTAATTGACATTGTGAAGTGTCACTGCTAAATGTATATTATCAAATATATAGTTCCTGGTCAAGATTTACTAACACAGTTCGGTTGGTCAAATCCGTTGAGACCAGTACATGTCGTATATCGAGGCTTGGTCCGATGGTTTATCCCAATGAACCATAAGTCTTGGGAGACTCGTATAGAAGTGTATGTGTTTATAGTGGATAAACATTGAACGACTCACCGAAGATTCTTAATGGATGGTACACCAACGTCAATAAGAATCTTCTCGGGTTGAGTAACATAGTGGTCCTTCGACTTGAGATACTGCTGTGGATATATGAGACATCCTCCACACTTAGATGGCAGTCACGTCAACGATCTATTTAGATCAGACCTCCGCATGTTCGTTGGGTGTGGACCGATCCTCAGGATTGTAACATCCCGCCTAAACCAGGATGCTACCGGCAGGAGACAGGCTAATCCTGCCTCCATAAGCCTCTGACTGTGACGAAATTTCGACATGATGTATTCGTAACATCATGTAACCTGGCCTACAACCAGCACCCATTTACAACATGAAAATAAAATCTCGGCCTCAGGCTGGTATCTCAACATCAATACAATCTAAGGGCCCATCTAACATGTAATGCAGACATATAAGCACAATACAATCAGGGCTCCATGCCCGAAAATGCGTATATACAAAAACTTTTACAAACTACACTTTATACAATTCAATTCTCTACAACTAGACTTATTAAAAACTTGACTCATATTACCCCCCAAGACCTGGTGACTGGCTGACTGCAACGCTGCTATCCGGCTCCTCAAGCTCTAATGTCTGTGGTCGACCGATCAGGTCACCAACCTGCAAAACTCACACTGTTGTGGTGTGAGTCATAATGACTCAGTACGTAACTATGCTCTTTCCTTAAGCGATAAACACGCAAGTCTGTTTCTTAGTCTTTTAATAATCTAAACTGTTTTTATAATCACACATAATTGCCAGTTCCGAGTGAACTGTAAAACTCTTATCTATGTTCAAACATTACCACTTTGTTACTAATTTCTTTTTCTGAATCATACTCACAATTGCATCTTGTTTCCTACCTACACTTTACATATCTATAATATAGTCCTCACATTCTATCATTCCATTTATTATATTAAGTCCTCTTATGTTTCCGCTGCGTTACTCTGATATCTTTCCTTTTTCCTACTTACTCTTTAGTAATCCAGTTTAGGTAATCATTATAACTTCCTTTCTTCCTTTATTTTGAAATATCATCAAATCGGTCATTATAAAATATTCTTTCTATTAAACGCTTAACATACTATTATCAACCTTGCATACATGTTTGCGTAACCACATTATTATTGCCCCCGTGTTTCACAAAATGCTTCTTCGATGTAAACATACAACGCATACAATCATCAATCATATATACAACTAAATGTAACCATGTTGTCATGCATCAATGCCATTTAAGCACTTCTAATAACAATCATAAATCATAATCAATATGCATAGTCTGTATATTATGCTCTACCTTAACTTGCCATGTTTATCCCACTGTAGTCATTCACACACATATATATATATAAGAAATCATGTTATGATACATTAGTGCTTACAAAATACCCATTCTAGGTAAACTTACAATACATACAAACATCAATTTTATGCACATGCTTACAAAATACCCATTCTAGGTAAACTTACAATACATACAAACATCAATTTTCTGCACATAGATATAATCATGCTATTATGCATTAATGCCCATTATATGCATTTCAAATGATAACCAGAACGTATGACTTATATGCATGATTTATAAACTAAGCTCTACTCTAACATGCCATGCTTCTATAATGCTTGAAAATCCTTTTCTGAAAAATTCTTTTCTGAAAAATCATTTCTGAAAACTTTTTGCTGAAACTCTATTTTTTACTTTTTCTTTCCAGAAAATCTCTTTGAAAACTGTATTTGTAGACTGAAATCTGTATCTTAGAAAACTATTTTCTGAAAATCTGAAATCTCAAAACTCCTTTTCTGAAAAACTGATATCTGAAATCTGAAATCTTTTTTCTGAAAACCAAATCTCCGCCCGAAGGCGCATCTCCGCCCGTAGGCGCATCTCCGCCCGAAGGCGCATCTCCGCCCGTAGGCGCATCTCCGCCCGAAGGCGCATCTCCGCCCGAAGGCGCATCTCCGCCCAAGAATGTACCATCTGAGCGCTGAGGATCTAGGAGCGTCCCCCCAGTCCTCCACATGTGCACATGTGTCTAAATCCGTCCATTCCAATTAGTGTACAGCTGGGATGGGTCAAATCCCAAATCCCGAATCCATATGATATCCGTCAATTTCAACTGAATCGCAAGTTACATACTGGGGTGAGTTTTTCCCTCATGCCCCGAAAACATAAGACCATAATCTGTACCTCAAAACTGTGAAAAACATTTTCTTTCAAAACATTTGAAACTTTTCTTTAAAACACTTTAAATCTCAAAAATCATTCTTAATTTCAATTTAATTTTCTAAATGTAATAACACACAAATGCATATGCATTTCTTATGCTTTCTTTTAATCTTACCACGCATATGTTCATGCTTATCTATAATTTAATAACACATGCATTCTATTCTTTCATGCTTTCATTTCTAACTATCTCATGTTCTATATTTTTATTTTATCATTATAATTCTCAAAATCAAGGTTCCCTACCATCACCCATTCGGTCTTGGCCTTTAACGTACCAAACTTAAAATTTCAACTATTAACTGTATTAACTTTGTAATACTTCTACAAAATATACAAACACTTAATTTCATAATTATAATCAAACAAATAAGATAACACTAAGTTCCCCCTTTTTATCCCCTTTCGGCCATGACTTAAATTTCATTACCTAAAATTTCACTTAATCTTTAATCACATATTCATTGTTTAAAAAAACGCATAAAGCGGCCGCCTCGAGGCGCAAGAATTCTGACCACCCTAGCTGAATTAATTGCTTGTCCATTGTTTATATTTTGTTATTTTTTTGCTGTTTTCATTACTTACATATTATATATTTGTTCCAAGCTGCAATTAGAAACACTCATGCATTTTTTATTATTTTCCCGATTTCCGCATTGAGGCGCCCGCCTCACCGCCTCGAGGCGCCGCACCGTATTTTTAAACATTGCACATATTAATGTTTCATTTCTTTTCTTACTAAGAATTCAACTCATATATATATATAATTTGACCCTTGTTTTATCAGCTTAATCTTGTTAGCTAAGGGTAGTTCATTATCATTCTTCCTTCTATGAAAACATTCAAAGCTCTTAAAGATACTTGAATTCAAATCGTACTCACTTTCAGTCTTGAAAATTATTTATTATTATACTCACTGCATTATACTTATATTCACTCTTTGTCATACTTATGCTTGCTTTTCTTTACCCCCTTTTACATATGCTACTTCACTATCGCATACATAAATTTATAAATTGTTTGCTCATATATTTACACATTTAAATTCATGTATTAATTTATCACCAGATACCCTCGCAAATGCCAAACACATACATTTATACTTTCTCATACACATATATACTTATATAATTACTCATATTTCATCATCTCAACAAACTTAAATTGACTTTAAACTTATCTGAATTACTTATAACACCTCCATCAACGCAATGCTAAACCTACACCAAATATAAACACTTGACCATATCTACATAATCAAATTTGAATAATAATCAAACCCAACACACAAACCAATCTTAGCTTTTATCAAGTTATTTCTCATAACACAATTTACTTGCTCAACAATTTCCCTCCAGATTCGGCCATAGAGTAACCACACCCACCTTACAACTTAAATCAATTTTCATTATTAAAACTAAATTCACCACAATATTGTTTCCCCCAAACGCCACTGTCTTTACGTTCTCATCACTGTCACAGTCATAATTTCAGATTTTATTTTCACAATAACACACAAATATTTCATTACTTACCTATAAGATTTCCAACTTAACCATTACATAGGCTTGCACCTTAGTTTCAAGAAATCCCCAAATTCTAGGGTTCTAGGCGATTTCCCCCAAATTTTACAGCCTCTCTAATTTTTAAAATTTTCTTCTACTTTCATTCTAATTATCAAATCTAGATCACTTATAACACATGTTAATCTTATTATCAAGCCTAATTTCGAAATTAAACCAAAAACCCAAATGGTAAAATTAATCATACTCAAGAAAATCCTAGCAATAGTGTACTTACTTGATTTCCATATATCCATAGATCAGAGGAACCCCCCCCCCCCCCCAAGAACTGAGATTGAAACTCTAAACTTCCCTATCACTTATCTTCTTCCTCTGCATCTTACGCTCCCTGCCAGTTTCTGCCTCCAGTCTCTGCTCAGCCTTTGCTCGGTGGTCCAGACGTCGTGAGCTCACCGGAGTTCCTCCTCCCTCCTGGTCTCTCTCTACCTCTCTCTCGTTTTATGCCCTATTTCTTTCTCTCCATCGTTGCTCTGTTCTCCCGTGACTCTGTGTGTGTCCAGAACGTGCGTGTGTGTGTTAACTAATTAATTGTGTGCGTGAGTTTCTTATTTCTTTTTTTTTTCTTCCCTTTTACACGTGTGGGCTATATATATAATTAATGAGTGTTGTGTGTCTAGAATTTTCTAATTAAATGTGTGTGTAAAATATCTAGGGTTTATTTATTTAATTTGTTAAATTCCAAGTTTAACCTTTCTAGTTAATTCTACATTATTCTTCATCTTTTCTCTTATAATAATTCCCATTACTTCGTAAAATAATCCTCGCGTTCGGACGCGGTCTCACGGGCGAAAATTAAAATTCACGCTAATATTCTAAAATAACCTGGGATGTTACAAGGATATCTCGTGTGTGTCAAGATAGGATCCGTCAGTTCTGTGTACAGTGCATAGGTAGTCCATATGTGATTAGCAATCAGTTAAATCTATGGCCATAGTATACTTCGTAAGCTAGTTCCGAATGTTATTTATAGATTGCTAATGGAATCATCGACGGGATAATACCTATAGAGATTTGACGTTTACATTTATATCTCTAGGATTATCCAGATACCTGTGACAGATGGATTATACGTATGCAATAACCTCGACCTGTATGATTCAGCTAGTTTATCTGTGGTCGTCATAATTTACGGGTGGGTAAATTATGGACACAAAATTGGATTTTGTGATGGACATACCTGAATCTAGAGAGTCTCACTAATGAAATATACTTGTAGAGCACTAGGGAAACTTTTATGAATAATAATGATTATTTATAAATCGTTTAAACGTTAAACGAAAGATGTATGCAAACGGACCGAACCGTCATTTCCTAATTAATGTGTATTTGTATTTAATATATGATATTATTAAATACACATTAATAAATTGTCAAATAAAGGTATTTGACATATATCATTTATATATGTAGTTGAGATATTTAAAGTAAATATAATACATATATTTGAGATATTTGTATTTAATTAATTAATTATTTATTTAATTGTTAAATGATTAATATAATTAAAATATAAATATATCTCACCAAATGATAAGTTAGGAAATGATTATAAGTGTAAATGTTTGACTTTACATTAAAGGAAAAAGGTTGTCAAAATGGTTTTGACTTCTTTTGATATTTGATTAAATTGTTTAAAATGAAAATATCTTTTTCCTTTACAAAATGTGAAATTCGGCCAACACCCTTTAATAAATATAATTGTTATATTTTTTAAGTTGCTTTTGTTGACTTATGAATTTTCATTAAATGTGTAATGATAAAATTTACAAGTTGATTAAAGAAACTTTAAATGAAACAAAATAATATCTAGTTATTTTATATACCTATTTTTTGGCCAATGGCTTTTTGGTTAAGGTATATATTATTTTGTTTCATCTTTTAGGGTAGAACAAGTGCATTAGACAAAAAAAAACATAATACAAAAGTAGTAGAGAGAAAAGCTTGAAGGTTAAAGGAAGATGGCTTGGAAATCATGGTTTTGTAAGTTATTATTCAAAGTCTTCAACATGAAAATTATTTCTAACATGCTTAGCATCCTTTTTGTTGCTTTGGTGTTGTCTCTCTTCTTATATTTGTGTTTATTTTGGTTGTGAACTTTGATGAAAGATTGATGCATGTAAGTAAGCTTGAAATGGTTTCAAAGCTTTACTTTTGATTTTTGGAAAATCAAGTTGCCATTCTAGAGTTGGTAAGCCACTCCTTGGTGACCTAGAATTGTTCTAGAGTTGTTTCAAAGTGGTGAGGCTAGATTGGTGAAGTATTGAATGGATTAAAGTGTTGGATTTTAAAGATTTGGTAAAATTGCTCAATTTGATGAAATTGAAAAATTAGGGTTCATAACCCACTCCAAATTTAGGGATTTTCATATATGTGATGTATTATGGTATGAATATGATGCATGTAAATTTTTGGGTTGATTGGATTTGATCTGGCATGTTTTGAACAAAAGGGACCAAAATGCAATTACTTGAAAATTTGGGGTGCTCACGGCAATTACTCAAAAATTGGGGATTTGTGTGAAATCTGATTTTGATGCATTAGATGTGTTGAAAAACATTTTAGAAATGATTTAGAATCATCCAAAATTATATTTGATAATTTTGGGCTAAAATACTCAATTTACAAAGTTTTTGGGGTAATTCGGTAATTACCAAGAAATTTGATCTGTTTTGTAATTTTTCAGAATTTGATAATTGGATAATTAAATAAATAATTTTATTTAATTGATCAGTGAAAAATTTTGAAATCGGAAAATTTTGATTTTCCACTATTCCGCTGCGTTACCGATATTCCCCCTTAAAACCCCATCACCTAGCAGTGACAACGAGAAACGACCAGGACCAGAAACCCAGGAGTCACAACGAGTGTGATAGAGAATGAGTTGTCTACCTGTGAATATACGTAGGCAAGACCGTGCCTCTACTGTGATTCGAAATATATTCATGGGGTCCACTTCCCTTTATGTAATTCGATTTAGTTATTGATTTCTCGTTTTTCCGTTGGGGATTACGATATTACGTAAAATAATGGGAGGCACTGCTAAGTTTAAAGTATTCCATAACTTAGGCAGTGTGTATTATTATGGAAATTGCCGCTTGTTTGTTTCCTTATTCTATTGTTTATATAGAATTTAAACTTTTATCCACTGCACACATATTTTGATATGTTATCTGACTTGACTCTTGGTTGCAATTATTCTAGAATAGGTTCTAGATACTAGTAGACTAGGATATAATTAGATTTTTCTAAACCATCGGGAACTGTTATTCCATTTTTCTTAAAAAAATTAAGATGGTTGTTGATTTAGTTTCTAAGTTCTGATAGATAATCTAGATAGATATCCCTTAAGGATATAATATTTTAGAGAGAATAGTTTCTTATGCAGTAAGAATTGACTTGAATTAGTTCATGTCTCGAAATTCTTGACTGGCATTAAGAAATCCCCATTAGGTATTTGTTTATCTAGTAATGACGTTTATTAGCTTTAGTGACCTTTAGAGGCAATGTGTTTGACGCAATTTGCTAATCAATTATTTACAATTGTTGTGAATAGTTGAAGGCAAATAGTAAAGCTAAAGAAATGAGATATGTATAGTTGTGTATAGAAAATATCGATTTTCAGAATACGACAACTATAGGTATTGGATACCAGATCTTCCGTCTAGTTTTTTAAAATATTAGTTAATGACTATTTTGATATTTGATATCGGAACTAACGACTATTGGATAGTTACTTGTTCTTTATAAACAATTGTTATATATTTTAAATATAACTAGTAGTGTCATTGACGTAAAGATAAACATTAAGAAAAATTATTCGGTAAAAGTAAATAATTTAGAACAGTGTTTTATGAGTTTAATCACTTAAGCATTAGATGCTTATTCCGTATGGTAAAGGATGGTTTGATACGAGATCACACCACACATCCTTATCCATTTAATGAATATTGTATTCAGGAAGGTGATTAAGATCTCGTTTAATTCGTTGAATATTGAATGTTACCGTATTAGTTTCAATACTTTTGGGGATATGCTCCAGTAACACTAGTTCATCTTCTTTTAATTTAGGTTCCATTAATTTCTTAATTTACATATATGATATGTATATGTAGAAAATTTGAATCTTTAAAAGTTTGAGATTTGAATCTTTCTTTTTTATAATTGTTATATAATGGAAATTACTTACGCCTCGGAGGTATAAGTAAAAGTTTATCGTTTATTCTGTTTGATAGACTATTGTATTCTATTTAATAGAATATATTTCCTACGATCCTAAGTAATAAATTTGTTTTATTGCCTGGTGTGTAACATCGGATGTTATTTATTGTAGAAAAGACTTGACTTATTGAAGTCAAATGTAAGAATGATAAGCTATAAATGGAACTACGTAATTAATAAGATGAAACAACCCTTATACATCATCTATGTAAGTCTAATAGGATAACAAATCATTTACGAGTATTTGATACTTAATGGTTCTGTTATTTTCTTCCCGAAGAAAATTATCCTATAACTTATAATGGAAGCGATATTTGATATCGATTTTGGAAGTTAAACATTGAACCATAAATCTTAGATTGTTCGTAGCTTACTACGATCAAGTTTTGAACTTGATTAAGCTTTCATTATGAATTAGTTCATGATTTGTGCTAATTGTTTGCGCAACGAAAGCAGTGTTAGCTTATTAAAGGTTTGACCTTTATAGTATGACAATGAGAAAGATTATACTCAGCAATATATTGTAAATTCTGAGGAAAATTGTCTCTAGTCACACTAATTGAACAATTAAAGATATATTGGTTAATGTTGATATTAAACTGTACATTTTAGCTAAAGAATGCAAAGTGGCGTTTTTGAATGGCTTATTCAGATAAAAGATCAGTTGTGATTTCTTTGTTTGAAGAGTTCATTCTGGAATGGCCCTAGAGTTTGTGTTCTGCTGATATCGCAGTTTAGTGTGCTAGCTTATAGAGCCTATTGTAGACTCTTGTAAGTCTTCCGGAAATCCATGTTCTATATTTTTGATATTAGTCAGATTGTCTGATCTTGTCAAAGTATAGAGAATACATATGTGATTAAAGGGTTAGTGGGAGCATAAAAATTACTTTCTAGCGTTATATATATCCTATCGATATTATCATTATTATAGTAATAATGAGATGTTTGTGAGGTAAAAGGTTTACCTAAGTATTCTTTACTCCGTGAAAGAAGTGGGAGTAGTCTCTGTTATATTTGATATAAAGTTTTATATAAGATATAAAACTAAGAGACTTGTGAGATACTCTTATTAGTCGTACATTAGATATGATCTAATAAAAGGACACAACAAGACTATCTGCATGACAGTTAGTATAACTGTTGGACAGTTATTGTGTGTCTTATATACTGTATTCATCATTCGTAAATGATGATTCCTTTTTCGAACGAGATATTGATTAGATTGTCTAATCAATATTATGTATTATAGGATGATGACATAATGACTACTTTATTATGTACGATTAAGATATCGATTTAATCGTAATTGTTACGAGTTATTTTGATACCTTATAGACCATTGGATGGATCTTGAAACATGTTCTTTGTGAGCTTTGAGATATTAAGAACGAGTTTCTTAATTCATGGAGCATTTAGTCTGTAATCATTTGAGTCAGATTAGTTTTGAGTCTAATTATGACGTTAGACAGTCTACGTCATAAAAAGTCACAAAAGTTGCAGTGGGAGTGTCACGAAGGATTATATTATTTAGTGGAATTAGATGCAACTTATGAAGTATTGACTTATGAAGTTGCATAATGACCTTATAAATTAGAAGTTTTATATTGGTGTTGTGCTTGCGGTTATCTGCATAGTATTTTGGATTTGATCCCTGAATACTTGGACAACTCAGTAGCTGTAGCACAATACTGATGTAGCGTCTGATTCATATTAATGTATAATTTAGATTCTACAAAATATGAAAGATGCTGGCTATGGGAAACGATTGGGTTTGTTTGACAAACTCATTATGTTATAGCGGACTTACTTCTTGTTGCCTACCTCTTAAGTGCTAGGTGACCTTTTGAGGGGTATGTTTATACGATACACATTGAGATGTGTATATGATACCGTAGATTGGCACAAGAGCAAGTGGGATAAATTGTTGGGGTTGATGCTCAGAACGCCAATCCGGACCATATTTATGTATGATTCATGAATACGATCAATTTCTTTTTCCATAATATTACTTATTTATGGTCGCACCTCTTGTTTTTATATACGTATTCGATCTGATTACGATTAGATTGAAACTAAATGTTGTTTAGTGATATGTATATATTAGACAAAGGCCCGATAATATATAATGCAGTACATATTTACAAAGTTAGTTTGTAATTGACATTGGGAAGTGTCACTGCTAAATGTATATTATCAAATATAGTTCCTGGTCAAGATTTACTAACACGGGTCGGTTAGTCAAATCCGTTAAGACTAGTACATGTCGTATATCGAGAATTGGTCCGATGATTTATCCCAATGAACCATGAGTATAGAGAGACTCATATAGACGTGTAGGTGTTTATAATGGATAAATATTGTACGACTCACCGAAGATTCTTAATGGATGGTACACCAACGTCAATAACAATCTTCTCGGGTTGAGTAGCATAGTGGTCATACGACTTGAGATACCACTGTAGATGTATGAGACATCCTCCACACTTAGATGGCAGTCACGTCACCGATCTATTTAGATCAGACCTCCGCCTGTTCATTGGGTGTGGACTGATCCTCATGATATCCTGTGTGTATCAAGATATGATCTGTCAGTCCTGTGTACAGGGCATAGGTAGTCCATATATGATTAGCAATCAGTTAAATTTGTGACCACAGTATACTTCGGAAGTGAGTTCCGAATGTTATTTAGAGATTTCTAATAGATACATCGACGGGATAATACCTATAGAGATTTGACGTTTACATCTATATCTCTGGTATTATCCGGATACCTTTGACGGAGGGATTATACATATACAATGACCTCGACCTGTATGATTCAGTAGTTTATCTGTGTCGTCATAATTTACGGGTGGATAAATTATGGACATGAAATTGGATTTCGTGACGGATATGCCTGAATCTAGAGAGTCTCACTAATGAAATATACTCGTAGAGCCAATGAGGGTAACTTTTATAAATAATATTTATTATTTATAAAGTCGTTTTAAAGGTTAAATGAAAAATACATGGGTTGGGACCTAATAGTCATTTCCTAATTTTTTGTGTATTGCATTAATGTTGATTTATGAAACTACACATTAATTAATTGTCTAATTGAGATATTTGACTAATATTAAAATAAATTTGTATTTGATATTTAATGTAAATATAATACATAAAATCTAGATTGTTAAATGATTAAATTATTGAAATATAAAATATCTTAAAGTTATTGATATTTTTGGAAATACTTAGTTACCTTTGTTGACTTATTTGAAATCATTAAGTTGTAATGATGTAAAGTTAACAAGTGAAAATGCCTTAATGAAAAAAAATATTGATATTTTTTAATACCTAAAATTCGGCCAATGCCTTATTACAAGGTATAAATGTTTCTTCATTTTAGGGTTGATTAACTTCAAAACTCTTATCAAAAACTCCATTAAAAGACAAAAGAAGCTTGAGAGAGGAAAGAAAAACAAAGAAAAACTTGGATTTAGTAAGTTTATTCAACTTACTATTAGAGAGGAAAATGTTCATTTAGTTCTAGGCTATATACTATGATGTTCTCATGTTTTTCTATTCTTTATTCTTTGTGTTTTTGTTGGATGGAAGTTTGGGGATAGGGTTAATGCATGTATAATGATCATAAAATGCTTCTAATGTGTTAATAAGCATTCTTTTGATAGTTTGAGAAACTAGTTGTCATTCTAGAGTTATTGACCCACTCTTAAATGACCTAGATTTTTTCTATAGTTATTTCATTGTTGTGAGACTTGATTGGTGTGGGAAGAAACTTGATTGAAGTGTTGGATTTAATTGATTTGGTCTAATTTATCCAATTGTTGAAATGAAAAATTAGGGTTTAGACCTTCTCCAAAATTTGGGCTTTTCATTTATGTGTGTATTTTGGATATGTTTGATGCATATAAAATATTGGGTTGTTGGATTTCAATTAATGTGTTTTGAACATGTAAAGTGCAAAATACCCAATTTGCCCACCAATAGGGGCTCACGGCTTTGGCTCCAAATTTGGGGGTTTTTTGTTGCATTTTGAAATTTGATATGTAGGACATGTTAAATTCATCTTAGAAATGATTTAGAATCATCCAAAATTGTTTTGAAAAATTTAGGACTAAAATGAACAAAATGCAAAGTTTTGGGGCAATTCGGTAATTACCAAGAAATTTGATTTCTTGTGTAATTTCTCATAATTTGATAATTGGATAATTAAATAAATAAGTTTATTCAATTGATCCGAGAAAAGGTTTTGAAATCGGAAAAATTTGTTTTTCCACTGTTCCGTTGTGTTACCGTATTCCCCTTAAAACCCCAACAGATTTCTCCTTGATGAAATATTGTAGAGACCCCACAAAGCTTCTCTAAACACTTCTATAGCTTAGGCTAATATCTCTAATACTTGCTTCTATTTAGCTTTCTAAAGCTTTTGCTTTGCTTAATTAAGCCTTCCTCAAGCTTGCTATTTATAGTAAAACTTAGACAATTTTTAATTAATAAAAGTTATAATCAACTTTTAGGTGGGCTTAGTTTAATTTATCAAAATATGTATAATTATGTATGACTAATCTCCATTATCTACCACCTTTGATTTAATCTAATTAAATCAAGACAAGGATTATGAAAGGATTAGTTCACGTTTGTCACTTTGATTATTCCAATTAAATCAAGCCAAAACCACCTATAATTCATACTTACAATTACCATAATATCCTAATGATAGAGATAATTATGATTTTACAATTAAGCCCTAGTGTAATTATTGAATTATACAATTAATTACTCCAATTAGGTTAAAGTAAATAATCAATGTTATCAAATAACATTTGATTATCGTAGTTGATAATTATAATATTGAATATTATCTTTTATCAAAATTAATGGCTACTCAAGTGCTCAAAGAGTACACTTTATATTGAGATCTCTAAGTTCAGACACGTTGATCATATAAGCCTAGGTAATATGTACGTAATTCGGCCACCTCCAAATTCGTGAAGAAACGAACGACCTTTCTAAACTATACAAGTCGAGGTCATCACATATATGTAACAATCTCTATATCGTAGGCTATCCGAGTTGTGCTTAGGAAATATAGAATACACCGTCAAGTTTCCGAGGCGCACATTCATGTCGACATGTTCACGATTCTACATAACTGATGCGATCCACTCTAGGTGATCGACTTTGGCCAACGCTTTAAAATCGTGACTTCACTCACATGGATACCTACCAACGGATCATATCTTACTTCACACTTGATTACTGAGTGTATTGGTCCACACCAACGAACATCTAGAGGCCAAATCAAGAAAGGTTTCTACCAACATGGCATCAAAGTGTGGAAGATCTCACATAAAATCAATGTTATCATGTAATCAAGGATTACATATCTATTCGACTCGAGGAGATTCCTATTGACGGTGAGGTGTACTTTCAACAATTAGGATCACCTGTGAGATTTCAGTATTCGGTTCAACCAATACCCACACGTCTATACGAGTTTTTAAACTCGTTGTATATCGAGTTAAACCATTGAATTCCAATTCTAATATACGACATATGCTAGTCTTATAGGTTATAAGAATTTGACCGTATTCCAAAATCAACGACTATGAATATATATATATATATATAATATATCACACACTTTAAAGAATAATCTACAATAGTAATACTTATCCCAATGTCGGATCACCTGATGTCCAGTATTACTACTAGATTCTATTCGGTCGATGTCATTCTTAGTATCTATACATCAATCTAATACACATAATAACATATCATTAATAATGTATGAAATGAAATATAGTTATTTTATTAATAAATAATAAAATATACAATTCGGACTGGCACTCAAAGCACCAACTCCAACAAACTCTCACTTGCTAGTGTCAATCTGGATGGTACCGTCGTTGTAACATCCCGCCTAAGCCAGGATGCTACCGGCAGGAGACAGGCTAATCTTGTCTCCACAAGCCTCTGACTCTGATAAAAATTCGGCACGGCCTCTGCTAAAAGTCATGCAACCTGATCAAGTCCAACACCTCAATACAACCTATAGGGCCCGACACTAATAACATACACTAAATCATAAACTCAAGACATAACATGATTGGGCTCCATGCCCGAAAATACGTATAAACAAAAACTTTTACAAACTTGACTTATACAACTTAAACTCTTTACAACTCAAATTTTTTTACAACTAACTTATACCCCAAGGCTTGGTGACTGGCTGACTGCAACTGCGCTATCCGGCTCCTCAAGCTTCAACACCTGTGGTTGACCGTCTGGGTCCACCCACCTGCAAAAACTCAAACACTGTTATGGTGTGAGTCATAAGACTCAGTAAGTAATAGCTCATTCATTGAGCGTCAATGCCCAAAACTAAGTTCTGTTTCGTATTAACCTGGTTACTTATAAGACTATTTTAAATATCTACAAAGTCTAAATTAGTTCTATGATTCTTATTCAATAAATAAACAGGTTACTTTGCCAAAACTTACACTCATCACATGACGAGTAAATCTCATCTCCTTAATTACTAAGTTAAGAATTAACCAATTACTCTTATCCATTTACAAACATGTCACTTGTACTGATCTTTTTATCTGACCACACACATACAACTTTAAAATTCTGTTTTACTATATACTTCCTAGTCATTTTAACAGCAACATTAAGTCTCTATTCCTATTAACTATTATCAAGCTCTTCCGTTTTCGTTGCGCTACTGATTACTCAATCTTACCTTCTATACTCTATCTAATCTGGTTCAGGTATTTATTATAATTCTCTTTCATTACCTTGAAATCATCAAATCGGTCATTCTAAATAATATTCCTGTCAACATTAATCCACTATTACTAACCATGTATACATGCATATGTTATCTTCATCATGTTCTAGCATTCTAAAAATATTTCTTTTAAGTAAGCATACAATTCATACAATTATCATTGATACATATACATTAAATAAGATCAGTGCTATTTTGCATTCGTACTTTACCAAAAATGTTACCTCTATATGAAACAATTGCTACACACAAAGTTATACCATATATGCCGTCTGATGCAAACATGTCATCAGTATTAATGCCGAACTATATGCTTCCAAATGATAACTAGAATGTATGATTTATATGCAATAACTTGTGAACATTTTCAACTTTAACAGTAATATAATTTAGAAGATATCTTGAAAACCTTTTCTGGAAAACTGTTTTCTGAAACTCTTTCCGAAAATCTCTTTATAAAACTAGACTTGCTGAAAAATCCTTTAATCTCTAGTTTCTGGAAACTATCTCTAAAATCTGTTTCTGAAAACTGTTTACTAAAATCTGACTTTTGAAAACTATATACTGATGATTGAAAATTGTGTACTGAAAATCTGAAAACTGAAACACATGATGATAGGACCCAGATGCCCGGACAACCAGCTCAACTGCGGCATCTCTCTGAAAACTCTAGACTCGGTACTCGATGCCCAGGACAACAGCTCAACTGCGGCATCTCTGAGGCCGGTGGTGCCCTACGTCCAGGACAACAGCTCAACTGGCAACGTAGAGCTCTACACCCAGGACAACAGCTCAACTGGCAGTGTAGCCACCACTAGAATTGGGGGGGCGGATCAATGCTACCGCCCAAGCTCTATACTAGAGACCAGGTACACGATCCTAAGCCGCCATCCTGGCCCTACTTGTGCACACGTCCTCTGTATCCATCAATTCCAACTGTAATAGTTACATACTGGGGTGAGGTTTTGCCTCATGCCCCTAAAAAACACAAAAACCATGCTTTAAATCTCAAAGCTGTAAGAAATATTTTCTGAAATACATTTCTTTAAAAACATCTGAAAACTTTTCTTTAAAAACTTTGGATTTCAAAACTTTTCTTAAATTCAACTCAATTCATGAGAATCACAATGCACAAACATGCATATACATTTCTCCACACTACCCTTGTTATACTTTATACTTATCTTTAAGTTATCATGTAACTACATGACACATGTCCATGCATATCTAAAAATTAATGACATATGCATTCTATTCTTTCGTGCTTTTATGTTGAATCTTTGCCCTATATGGAAAAGAATTACTCACAGTACTATTTACAACGCAACACCCAAGCCAATAACTGCATATCCAACAGGGCTTTTGATGCCCACTAACCCAAGTTGCCTTGTTAAGAGGTGATTAAAAGGGCATAAAAACCAGCATAATCCACCAAGGAACAGCTTTTTGGCCACTGTCTAAACCATAATCAGATTTCAAAACTTAAACCCAAGTCTAATTCTAATTAGAATACAGCATTAGCATCCTGTTAATACATAGTCTTTGAAGATAACCACCCAAACAAATACCCAGTAACCTTTCCTATGTTTAAAGCATAACAAATCAATCATTGCAGTATAACATTATAAAACAAATTTACAGAAAACAAAAGATACAAAAGAACATGTGAAAAGCAAATAAAATTAAGGCACACTCATTTCAACCTCCCAATCTCATATAATCATGCTCAACCTCAATACATACAGGCTACTAAAATTATATCTATAAACACTAATCATACTCATCAAACGGGAATGATAGCCAAAACACATTATGAAGAGGACGAATAATGTTTCTGCACAGACCCACATATTAAATCAAGACTGTAAAGCATAAGGCACGAACAAAAACGTGTAATCATCTACAAATTTTTAAAACTAACTACGCTAATCCAATTATTTTCTTTAAATTTAAGGTTAATATCATTTTTGAATTACTGTAACAAACATTCTTCATCATTCCTAATTCATTTTCAGATTCGTTGTTACAAATCAAATTAAACCAATAATCATCCAAGCTCAAGAAAAATCCACCACATAGTGTACTTACCCATTTCTTTCATCGGCATCATCTTCTTCTCTCTCTCTCAATCTCTCGCTTCTCTCCTTTCTTCCCTTTTACTTCTCGGCTCTATTTCATCATTCTCTCTGTTTCCCTTCTTTGGTCTTCTTCATTCTGTTCTGTGAGTGAGTGGGTGAGATGTGGCTTGAAGAATTATAGATTTTTGCTTTAGATGATGAAGGAATTTTGCCAAACAAAGGATGTCTGATGGCGTGAGAAAGGAAGAGCTCTGCTAGCGTGAGGAAGAAAAGCAATTTGTGGTTTTTTTTTTTTTTTTTATTCTTCTTCTTCCTAAAGCTCATTGGTTTTCTAGAAAAATGTAAGTAAAACTAAATTGGGCTTGGGCTTCTCTTCTTTCTTTCAATTTTGTCATGGGGCCTTACATAAACAAATGAAATTTGGGCTTGATTTGGATAAATATATATATACATATTATTATTATATTTTATTAGTATTATTATATTTTATTTTTTTAATTTTTAACTGTTTTGGAAATTATTTACTAACCCGGGGAAAGGAAAATAAAAATCAAAACGTGAAACAAACAATTGGGGTCGTTACTTTAGTCTCATCTTCTCCACATGTTTATCGAATAACTTAGGAGTAAGGCCTTTATAAGCGGATCTGTTATGTTGTCTAGTCCTTGAACCTTCAAGACCACTATGTCTTTTCGTTCAATAATCTCTCTAATTACGCAATATTTTCTTTCTACGTGTTTAGACTTGGAATGCGCCCTTGGCTTATTAGCCTACGCAATGGCTCCGCTATTATCACAGTGCAATGGGATTGAATCCTCAATACTAGGCACAACACCAAGTTCTATGATAAGATTTCAAATCCAAACAGCTTCTTTAACAACTTCTTTAGCATCTTCTGAAGCCGCTATAAATTCCGCCTCAGTGGTGGAATCAGCTGTTGAGCCTTGCTTTGAACATCGCCAACTAACCGCACCACCATTAATGGTAAATACGTAACCTGATGTAGATTTTCTATCATCTGGATCTCCTTGGAAGTCTGAGTTTGTATAACCCTTAACTTGTAGCTCATCTTCTCCATATATCATAAACTTATCTGTAGTACCCTTATGATATTTCAGGATATGTTTCACGGCTGTCCAATAATCATTACTTGGATCAGATTGATATCGGCTAGTCACACTAACGCCAAAATTGATGTCAGGTCTTGTACATAGCATAGCATACATTATGCTTCCAATACAAGAAGCATATGGCAAGTTAGACATCCTAACTTTTTCTTCCTTCTGAGGTGCCATTTTCTTCAAAAGATGTATGCCATATCGGAAAGGTTCATTTGCTAACTTATAGTTGGTAAAACCATACTTTTCTAACATCTTATCTTTGTACGTCGATTGCGACAACCCTATAAACTTCCTAACTCTATCCCGGTAGAGCCTTATACTTAGTATATAGGAAGCTTAACCCATATCTTTCATGGACAAGTTCTTGCAAAGGTAGGCTTTCACACTTTGCATCAATTCTATATCATTTCCTATGATAAAGATGTCATCTACATACGAGACTAGGAAAACTGTCATGCTCCCACTCACTTTCTTATAAACACATGGTTCTTCCTCGTTCTTGATGAATCCAGATAATCTAATTATCTTATCAAAACAACGATTCCAGCTTCGGGATGTCCGTTTAAGTCCATAAATCAACTTTTGGATCTTACAAACCAAGTTTGAAGTCTCACTGGATACGAAACCTTCTGCTTGTTCTATATAGATAACCTCCTCAATGAATCTATTTAGGAAAACGGTTTTCACATCCATCTGCCATATCTCATAGTCGCGATATACAACAATGGCTAAAAGAATCCTAATGGATTTTAGCATGGCTACTGGTGAAAAAGTTTCCTCATAGTCAATCCCAGGATGTTGAGTGTAACATTTCGCTACCAGTCGGGCCTTAAAGGTTTCCACATTTCCATTGGCCCTCGCTTCCTTTTGTAAATCCATTTACATCCTATAGGTTTAACTCCTTCAGGAAGTTCAACTAAGTCCCAGACTTGATTGCCATGCATAGAATTCATCTCAGATTTCATGACTTCCTGCCATTTTCCTGAATCGATATCCAATATCGCTTTTTTATACGTAGTCAGATCTGTTTCCACCAAGCGGATAACATCAAGACTCACATCAGATGTTAAAAACAATCTCTCATTAGGCTTTGATACTTTATTCGACTTACGTAGAACTTGTGTTGTAGATCCTTCTCCTAATTGGATCTCAGGTTCCATCTCAGGTTCCCTAATGTTGGGATTAAACTCATCATGTTCAATCTGTCTATAATTCCCACTTTCTCTCAAAAACTGCTTTTAAAAAAAAGTGGCAAAACGAACAACAAATATATTTCGTTACTCGGAATCATAGAATTGATATCCCATGAAATTATCAGGATATCCAACGAACCTACATTTATACCCATAGGTGCTAGTTTATCCCGATGCGTAACTTTAACGTATACAGGACAACCCCAAATCTTTAAATGCTTAAACTTGGAATTATACCGAACCATGTCTGATAGGAGGTTGTAGAAACAACTTTCGATGGAATTCTATTAAGTATGTGGCCAACAGTCAGTAAAGCGTAACCCCAAAGGTAATAAAGAAGATCTGTATAGCTCATCATTGATCGCACAATATCCAATAAAGTATGATTTCTATGCTCAGACACATCATTGTGTTGAGGTGTTCCTGGTGGGCTATATTTGGCAAGAATTCCATTCTCCCTTAAATAATTTATGAATTCTTCACCATGTATTCACCGCATCGATCTGATCTAAGGCACTAGATGAATTTACTGGTTATTTTTCTACTTCGTTTCAAAATATTTTGAACTTGTCAAATGTTTTCAATTTATGTCTCATCAAATAGACATAACCATATCTAGACTTATCATCCGTGAAAGTCACGAAGTATGGTGAACTATCATGAGTGGCATGATTTAATGGACCACATACATCGCTGTGTATTAGTTCCTATAAATCTCCAGCACGATGTCCAACACCTAGAAATGAGGTTTTTGTCATCTTTCCTTGGATACATGACTCACAAATCAGATAAGGATCTAAGGTAAGATTTTCAATCAGACCATCCTTTACCAATTTGGATAGACGTCTAACATATATGTGGCTCAATCTCATATGCCATAATTCAGTATTATTTAATTCAGATTTCCTTCTAGTATTTTCCTTTACATTATAAACATCTCTATATGTTTCCAAAACATTGTGACCGTTTAATAAAGAACATTCACATTTCAATAAATTATTTTTATCATATAAATATAAAGTTTCATCCTTAATGTTTATTTTATATCTCTCTTTATCTAATATTGCCAGTGATATTATTTATCTGATAATTGAGGGTACATAATAACAGTCTTGTAAATTTAATTTACAACCATTGGGGAATTCTAAAACAACTGTTCCAATGGCTTTAACATCCAATGTCTCACCATTACCA